>VWYH01007288.1:241993-494723 GCA_013399365.1 Pampusana beccarii
TCGCGCCGCCGCCCCAGGGCGCCCCCTGCGGGAGGGGCGGGCCGCAGCCCCGCCCATCGCGCTGCCCGCGGCCGGTGGCGGCTCTTGGCTGCCGCAGGCACCTGTCCAGGGGACGTGTCCCCTCCTGCCCTCCCTTCGGGCATGGGGAGGGACAGGGGAAAGCCTGGGGTCTGCCAGCCCCAGGGCTCCTGTGCTGCTTCTTCAAGGAGAGGGATATTTTTCCAGAGTTCTTGTTGACACTTGCACTCATGGTTCTTGGTGGTGGTGTTACGTACAGAGATGTCCAATTGACAGCAGTTTTACTCAGGCCCTGGGTTTCAGTGGTGCCTCATGGCAATAAACATTTTTTCAAGCCTCTCCAGTATTATATCAGAGAAACAGAAGTACCTCTGATGTTTTGAGGAGGGTCCAGTTATTAAAATAGTTAGCTGAATAAGGTTGTGTATATTTGCTCTACATGTGCTGGAGATAATCCATCCCTGTTGAACAACATGTTTTGTCTTGGCTTTGATGTGACTGTCATGGCAAAGTTGAATTTTACAATAAATCTTATCACCTGGTCTTAGAAAACCATGCATGCTGTCTCTCTTGTAACCCCAAATTTGGGAGTTTGCCTGGATTGATGATCCTCCTTATATCCAGTTTTAGATAATAAACTGCATAAACACAGTGAATCAGCACGACTCGATCACTACATCCTCCAAGATTACAGCGGCTGCTCTAAACTCCGCAAAGAGAAGACAGAGAAGACCTCAGATCTGTACTATGAGATGCATTAGCTCTATGTACTTGTAAATACAGTATGTTACATTTACTTGTTTGCTAGGTTCGTCAGTGCTCGACACTCTCCATAGCCCAGATGCAGACTTGACTAAAACTGTGGGAATCAAAGAACCAACATCATTTCAGAAAGCTGCGAAAGATGGGGAGAAAACCCGAAAGATTGGTTATGGGAGATAAGAAATCACAAAGTTTTCTTGGAAGGAAATTCCTTTACAATTTGCCACTATCCATGAGCATCCATGTATGACTCAGAGTAGAGGTATACTTTAATTTCATATACTTGTGGAGGGCCCAAAGATTCTATTTCCACCAGCCCCATAGCAGAACTAGCAAAACTGAATACATATGTGCTTAGCTGCTTTACTAAAGAATCAGTCCATCTAAGTTTAAACCCCCAAAGAGGGGTTCCAGTGAGGTAATCAGGCAGACTTTCAACTGTAGTGGATGAGAAGCTCTTGTATATCACAGGGTGAGTTCTGAGCACAATAACTTCCAGCTAGTGGATGATGATGAGCTGATGGAGTAGTGTGTTTAAAATTGCACTTGCTGTCTCTAAGCTTGGCTGAAGTAAGTCTTGTTCTGGAACCTTTTAAAAATATTCTCCAAAAAAAACTAGACAAAAATCCTTAACTTGGAAATGTCAGTGAAATATTCAAAGTTTTACTTTGCCCCATTTCCCTTAAAAACAAACAAAGCCAATCCAAAAGGTAAAACTTTTGACTATGTAGGAATGCTAACTTACTGTTCCGGTCTACAAACCAACCAATTATGCAAATGTTCAAGTTAGGCTGCTCAAAACTGTTCATCTTAATTTCAGAAAGGAATATTTCATGTTCTTAATGACCTTATCTGGTAACTGGGTAACCTCTTAGAGTTTGGAGGTCTTCAAGTTTGTGTAAACATAAGTTATTTAATAATACATGTAAATATTTCGAAACTGAAACCTACGCATGCCTAGAGCTCTTTAACTGTTATTAAAAACTGTAATAGCCTTAGGAGCCAACACCCAACAGTTCTCCGTTTTATTGTTCCCATATCCACACCTGTATGGTGAGGCATGTTGTTACAAATGGTACAGTTGGCTGGAAGCTTCATGCTGGATAACAGGTTGACCAGTTTTCTTGTTCTGATTCATCCCATGGCTGCTGCCTGTTAAATGTGTAGGGAGCTAAGTTATAAGTTATTCTCTGTGACTAGGTATATGAATTTGGATCTCTATCCACTTATTGACTTTTACAAACCTAAAATAACATTATAGCTTTCAGACCCATTGTTAAATTTACTTAAAATTTGTCAATAACTTGTTCGTTTTTGTGATGGAACAGATGGACCAATAGCACAATCACATAAATTTTCTTTCTCTGGAAAAGTGGGATAACAAAATATGGTTTGATTATGTTTTATTATCTGTTCTGTACTTCATGCTACTATTCGTAGAAGACTGTGATTTACACATGTACCCACTTGCTGGGGTAATTCTTGGCTACAGCTGCTCCATATACAACTATTAATGCATTCCTCCACATTGAATTTCTGATTAAGTTGCAACCATGAGTTTGTTTAGAAGTTGTATTTGTGAAATCTTTCATTATATAATTTGCAGTTTAAGACTTGAACTGTCTGCTTGTCATTTCCGCTGCTGAAATCATATAATATACTATACGTAGTACAGAAAAAAGCTCTTATTAAAAGAAGATGAATTCCCAACATTATGTTTAATAGGAGTGACTGTCTTTAGTTCTTAAACTCATATTGGGTTTTACAAATAATTTTTTAGAAAATCATGTACTCTTTATTTTTATAAGCTGGAACACTGTTAAGATGTAGCTGTCTTCTCTAATCAACGGTGTTTGTTTTTGATAAGCAAACTTTCATTGAGGTGAGCCATTCATCAAGTCCTGTGGACATTGTTGTAGCACTGGCATTCTGAAAGAAAAACAAATCTGTAACACTAATCTCAGCCCTGTAGTAATTGCAGCTCTGGTGTTCATTTGCTTCCATTTTAACACCTCATCAGATTGAAAATTAAAATAAGAGCACATACACTAGAAAGGCTACAGAACATGATTCATTTCTTTGCTTTAAAAATAATGTTTATCTCATCTCCTTGATATTCAGTACAAAGACTGTGAATTTGTCAGTGACAATTTCATTCATGAGGTGCCTACTTGGGTCCCAGTCCAGCAAGGTGTTCTGCATTAGCAAATCCCAGTATTTGCATAATTATAACCATTTTCAGTTCAGCTTGCAAGACCAGTCATTGACACAGGTCCAGACTACGTGTGCAGGAGAAAATATGTGTGGGAGGATGCTACACACTCCTTTATCCTTCACAAAGACAAAACTGATGCCAGGATCTGATCTCTTCCCTTTCTGTACCTTGCTCCCTACTGAAATGAGATAAAGCGATGCCTTTGCTCCCAGAATATGCCTTTGCTTCACCTGTAATAGAAGACGGGAGGTTTCTTTCATGGCAGTCTTTAATTTTTTTCAGCCTCCGTTCTCCATAAATGCCAGAAGGTGGCCTCAAATATAATTTAAAAAAAACCCAAAAATACATGTATCCATGCTCCTATGCTTGCAACAAACAAACAGATGGGGGAGAAAATAAAACTAACAAATAATTGTTTAAAGTTTAGGTCTATTTTTATTTCAGGTGTAAAATAAATTGTAGCAATACTACTTCATTTTTTGAGTAAAAAGATTTTGTAGTCATTCAACTAAGAAAGCTTGAAAAAACATGTTTTACAAAACAGACTCTTGGCTACAAATAATGGAACTACTTAAGTGAATAGTGACTGCTTTGTACAGGCCTGTGATTCTGTGATTTATACTAAATCTTAGATTTATTTTTTTTTTAATAGTGAAGAGATTTAGATCAGGACTGAACCATGTTTGAAAGAGTTAGAGAATTTTCATTTATCTACCACAGTGACATCAAAATACTGCTTGCTTTACCATGTCCATATGAGGACTCCTGTTGTGTTTAATTAGACTATTCTCATGAGTAAGGATAATGTGATTTGTTCCTCTGCCAGGCTCAGGAAGTGCTGTTAGCCCCTTTCTCTTGAAAACCATGATTTCTTAAACATTTGAAATAAAAAGCTAAGAAATACAAACTGAAAGGCTATCACAGCATCTAAACTTACCCTGCTGTGCATATGTATTGCACAAAATAGTTCCATTCACTGTTTTTAAACTTCCACATGACAAGGTGCATTAAAGCAGAAGTAAAAAGCCTGAAGTCAGAATTTTCTTGCTAATCTAACTGTAAATGATTTCTGCCTTCTTTTTCTCTAATTCCTTTTCTTTAATTTTGAAAGAGGGGGCAAAAAGAGGGGAAAAAAAATTACCTTGTATTTTATTTCCAGAGGCAAGTTTTGTTATGCCCTGTGCAATTCCAGAAACACTATAACAGGCCTTCCAAGTGAGATTATAAATATTTCAATCACAGAGAAGCAGATGAAGCCAGTATGACTTCAGTATTTTGATTTTTGTTGCAATAGACTATCCAAATAATTCAGCTGTAGTTTTAAAAAGAAGTAGGTAATATCTACATGAAATGTATATTATTCAAAATTAAATGTCTCTCTGCTTTTTACACTCTGAACAATAAAAATAAAGTAGTTATTATGTTTGTTCTCATGCTTGTAAATACTACTGGGAAGAAATCATTAAATGTAAGCTTTTAGAGTAAAAAGATGTAATAGTCTGAGAAGTAGTTAAACAGTAACCAAATCTACTTAAAATATAACTCTTGCTTTTAAATGAAAATATATATTCAATTTGTCATATTATTTTCCTTAATTGCTTTCACTATGATATAATCATAGCAAAAGATGCATAGATGTAAATAGCAGGATTCATGATATTACAGAAAACATGCAGCACAATTTATTATGGTAATGCATACCTCTTGCATTCTTGGCTTTGAAAGGGTTTTTTCTGTGATTGCTTCACAAATCTTGCTTTAAAATCACGAGTTTGAGCTGCCTAATCAATTCAGCCATTTAATTATTTTTTTAATTTTATTTTTTACAAGCTTAACTATGAGACCCTTTTCACTACTTAAATTAATACAGTAATTTCTAATACTGAAGTTATTATTAGGTCAATTATTATGAAAGTCAGTTATTAATATTGACCTCTGTGTTGGTTCTCTCCGTATATGATTTTTCGTTTCATTGTTATTGATATCTCATCTCCTTGATCTGTAGATACTTCAGTCTATATTCTTGGCTCTTACACATTGGGAATTTGGTAACATGAAGATGCATAAAGATATATTTGGTAGACAACAGTAAAGATCTTAAGAAAAACCATGTTAGTCTCTCCTTCTATTCCTTGCTGTTTGTTAAGCCCTCCATTTGCGTACAGTGTGCCAAGCTGCCAGCTAACTTTAAGAATTATCCTCTGACATTCATAACAGTGTGGCCAGTTCACAAAGAAATCAGTCCATACTGCCATTGTTAATCCAAGACACTCTTTATTATTGGATTTCCACATGCTGTTTTTAGAAAAAAAAATTTTAAAAAAATATAAATAAATAAATAAATATACATATACCAAAATTCCAAACTCTAATTAGGGTTAAAAACATGTAGCTCTTATAAAATTAATTCAGATGTCTTAAAAATGATACAACAAGCAAGCATTGTTTTAAGTTCCATGTGTACAAGCTACATTATTGTTACTTCTGATATTTTCTTTTAATGTGTTCCTGGACAATAACTTATGATGGAAATTAACTTTTGGTGGAAACATCCTCTGCAATAATACAACCTAATCGTTGCTATTATGCATGTCTATTTATTGAAGAAAAAGATCTAATTCATTGGTAGATGATGTTTATTTTATATGCTGCATGTTTGTACTTCAGCTACTTGGAACCAAATAACTGCTTAAACAGAAAGGGTGCTGGTCACACACTTTGTCTATATATTGCAGTATGACCAACAGTGGGAGACAAAAAGGACCACAAGCTCTCATATCTCATTAGAAATTTTTTCTCAAACAGATACCATTAAATTATAACCTTACAGACTTAACATTTATAATACACCAATGAATATAGATCAATGGAAGGTTTAAAACTGATAGGCTAGTTTATGTCAGCAAAGTGTATGTGTTTGGTGCCCTAATGTTATTATCAGGGAACACTGAACAGTTTACTGAAATATCATTGATATTATCAGCGGGAACTTACAGTAACCATGAGTATTATTTCACATTATTTCCTATTCAGCACTTATTTTCCTGTATTACTCAGTGCTAGCCAGGCTGGTCCCAGAGTACTCTGTCCAGTTTCAGTCCCCGCAATTCAAGAAAGATGTAGACAGACTGGAGATGGTCCAAAGGAGGGCCACAAAGATGACCAAAGGGCTGGAGAACTATGAAGGCTGAAGGAGTTAGGTCTTTCATCTGTGGAGAAGGCTCAAGAGAGACCTCATCACAGTATTCCTGTACTGAAAGGGTGGCTACAAAGAGGACAGAGGCTCTCTCTTCACAAGGAACCACGTGGAGAAGACAAGGGGTAGTGGGTACAAGCTGCACTGCGGGAGTCAAACACAGGGACATGCTGGAGTCCCCATCACTGGAGGTTTTCAAGATGCAATTGGGCAGGGTGCTAGTGAATCTTTTCTAGGCTCTCTTTCCCATGAAATGTTGGACCAGATGATCTTTGGAGGCCTCTTCCAACCTGGGCTGTTCTATCATCCAATGATTCTTTGCTTATCACCTTGAATTGTACATTAGGCTATATTTAGCTATCTCTAACATTAGAAATAGTTTTTAAAAAAACATACACCCAGAAAACATATTCATTCAGTCTTTAAAACTGGACTGGCTACTATAGTTGAGACTTTACAGTGCTCTTAGAGGGTAAAGATTATTTCACGTCTTGCAGGCTACACCTTTTCAAGAAAAAATGCCAGTGTTATTTGCTTTTATTGCAGCAACATGATACTGTTGACTTTTCTTCAGGTTGTGATCCTCTGTTGCCCCTGGATCCTGTTCTGCAGAAGCACAAACAAGCTGGATGAGCCACATCCTGGATTTGTACAATTTAGTATGCCTTCTAAAAGTAATGCCTCACACTTGTGTCTGTTCCATAACATCCTGTTTTTCTCAGACCATTCCTACAGTTTGTCAGGATCATTTTGAATTCTAATCTTGTCCTTTAATGTATGCACAGTTGCTTCCAGCCTAGTGTTGTATGCAGATTTAATAAACACACACTCTATTCCATCATACAGATAATTAATGACATTATTACATAGTATTAAACCTTGATCACCCCTGCAGAAGCACACATGGCACCATTTTCCATGTGGACAGTGAGCCATCGATATCTATTCTTCATTATAATGAACAGTATATATAGGTTTATTGTAACATTATAATAAAAGTTACATACAGACCATATTTCCAAGTCTCCTTTAAAAATATGTTCTAAGACATTCCTAAAAGCTGAGCTGACAAGGAGATTCATGGCAAAGAGTAATTGAGGCTGGTCTTGGAAGGTGACCTAGTCTAATTCTCCTTCCTCTGACCCCCCACCCCTCAACACTGTGAAGCCTTAAGCAGGGTCAGCTTTGAAGTTACATCCAACATTGAAATTAGGTTGCTGAGGAACCTTGTCCAGTCAAGTTTTGTATATCTCCAGAGGTAAAGATTTTAGGGCCTCTCTAGGAATCTTCTTCCAATGTTTGGTCATACTCATGGTGACCTTTTCTCCCCTTGTAATTATCAGGAATTTGCCCTCCTGCAACTTTTGTTCATTGCCTCTCAGGTTTTCACTGTGCATAGTCAAGAAGCCAGGCTCTACCTACTCTGTTTCCACCTACTGCATGGTTGAAGACAGCAGTTAGGTGTCATCTAGCCTTCTTTTATTCAAAATGAACAAGCCCGGTGCTCTCAGCCTGTCTTCGTATGTTATGTGCTCTCATTCTCTAACAATCTTGGTGGCCTCCACTGCCAATTCGTCAATGTGTTTCTCATGCTGGGGAGCTCCAAACTTGACACAATTCTCCAAACACTGTCTCGCAAGTGCCAGCTTGAGGAGAATGAGCACTTCAACTAATTCATTGGCTATATTCTTATTAATGCAACCTAAATTGTGTTTAGGTTTGCATTGCTGCAGAAGCGCACTGCTTATTCATGCTTATCTTCTTGTCCCTTAGCTAACCCTAGGTCCTTTTCTACGAATCTCCTTTCTAGATATTCAGCCTGTGCCATTACAATATTCTATCCCGGATGCAGGATTTTGCATTTGCCTTTGCTGAATTCCATGAGACACTGCCAGGTTCCTGAGCACATTCCCTGCTTCTAGTAGTCTGGTTGGCTGAGTTAAGGAGGGCAGCTGGCTCAGTCCAAGGTCAGCTCCTTCACTGGTAAGAGCGGTGGTGAAGCAAGGCAGAAGTGAGGGCATGGCCCTCCGTTCCCTTGGGAACTGCTTTTAAGCTGGAGCTGTGCTGCTGACGCCTGCCTGTGCTACACTGCAGTTGTGTAGCATCTACATCTGTGCCTGATCTTGTACCTTTCTGAACCTGACCCCAGTCCAAACCCTTTGGTTTGACTTTAGACCTACCTAACATGGCACTGGACCTGCCTTGTCACTTCAGACTTTTGAGGTAATCACTGGACTGGAGCTGGACCTGTTCACTTTGTCCAGACCTGATCCTGGCCCAGATTTAATGACTCAACTCATTCCAGATCCATATTAGTGAGGTCTGCCCCTGCCTACCATGCTACCAGTTGATTTTTCCTTGCAGGGCAGCAAGCACCTGCTGCTCTCCGGCAGGTTTCTTCCAGCCTGTTTCTCTCCCTGTTGAGGTCCCTCCAAATGGCAGCCCAGCCCTCCACCTCATCAACTATTCTTCTCAGTGGTGTCGTTCACAAAACTGAGACTGCACTCTAGCCCATCATTCTGGTTTTTATTAAAGACATTAAAGAGCATCAGTGCGAGGGCCCTGAGAGCATCCTCCCTTCTGGAGGTCTGGCTTGCTGGGCTCAAGGCCAATTTAGGGATACTGCAGCAGAGGGCCATCCACCTTTCTTTGGTGGCCTTGGACAGAGTGGTCCGAGACAGCGCTGCAGGAAGGCCTCAGCAAAGGCTGACTGCTTTCTCTTGAGAACTGCTTTAAGCTGCAGCTCAACTCTTTGGCCCCAACCTGAGCTCCTATTGCACTGCAGCTGCACCCATGCCTGCTTATGGGCCCTGCTGATCCACACTTGGACCCTGACCTGTGGATCGATTTCCTGGCTTGACCGCGGCTGTGCCTCACCACGACGGTCTTTTCTTGTGATCACTGGACAGTATTGGACCCTGGCTACCACAGCCAGGCTTCACTTGCCTTGTTTAGGTACTGTGGGACTGGGTCCTTACCACCAAGGCCCCTGCCCTGCTGTCTGTGTTGTCACACTCAGCTCCTGGCTCCCCATCCCTTGTGGAGCTGTGGGCTTTCACTGCTTCCTTACAATCAGCCCATGTATCCACCCCTGAGGATTGTCACTAGTAATCAGCCACCAGGTGAACTTTGAGCTGCTGATCACTGCCAGCTCTGCATGCGCTTTGTAGTCTACCCATGCAGTACCTCCGTCTCCTGTCTACAAAGATAATCAACTTATTCAGCAACAGGTCCACATTTTCTTACTCTTCCTTTTGTTTTACCCATAAGAGCTCTTGTGACCCTTCACATGTTTTGCCAATTCAAATCCCAGCTGAGCTTTTTCTTTAGCAGCTCCTTCCCTGCACATTTGAGCACTGTCTCTGTAATCCTGGATAGCTTGACCCTACTCTGGATAGCTTGTCCCTACTTCCACCTTCTGTGCACTTGTTATTTTGCATTTGAGATAAATCAGGAGTTCCCCGTTAAGTCAGACTGGCCTTCTACCATATCTGCTTAAGTTCCAGTACACCAGGATGGAGCCATTCTTGCATTTTGAGCAAGATGTCCTTGAAGATCAATTGGCTTTTCTGGTCCTTTGCTCTTCAGAGCAGTCTCTGACAGCATCCTGCCAAGCAAAACTGTGAACAAGCCAAAATCTGCTCTGAGATCAAAGGTCTTTATTCTGCTAGTTGCCTTCATCGATTCTCTCAGGATCTTAAATTCCCGTCATCACATGGTCACTGTATCCAAAGTTTCCATTGATATTCATATTACCAACCATTTTTCACTTACTTGTTAGTAGAAGACTCAGCAGATTACCTTTGTACTTAAACTCATGCATCACCCGTGCCAAAAGATTGTCCTCATTGGGCTCCAGAAAACTCTCAGATTGCTTACACACAACCATGCTACCCTTCCAGCAGATACTGGAGTGGTTAAAGATGCCCTCCATGAGAACCTGGGCCTGCAATCATGAGGCTGCTTTCTTTTGTTCAAAGAAAGCTTTGTCCACCTTCTGTTCTCATTGAGGCAACCTTTAAGAGAGGCTTATCACATCTTCGCTGTGTTGACTAACTCATGGTCCTGTTACATAAGCTTTGATTTGCCAGTCACCTTTTCTATAGCAGTGCTCTGTGCACTCAAGCCTTTTCTCTGTGTATCAGAGAGCCTCTCCTCCTTGCCTCGCAATGTGTGGTTCCTAAATAGTCTATATCCATCCATTGCGGTGCTCCAGCCATGTGAGCTATCTCGCTACGCCTCAATGATTGCAGTGAGGTCTGAAGTCTGTGACCACAATTCTGTGACTGTCTATGGACTTCTCATTCCTCCTGTTCATTTCTAATTCTGTGATGGGAAGATGAGAAGTTTCCCGTTCCACTGGATCTGCAGTTGTGGTGCTTTCTCAGGGGAAAAATTAATCTGCCCCATTATACTGTCCACGGGGCCCTTCTTCTCTATCTTCCTTTCTCTGCTTTCTCTTTAAGCTTTGGGCGCTATTCTCTGACAAGTGTAGTCTCATGAACTGAGCCTGTTGACAAAGTTGCCACATTTTGACTGACAGATACTCCCTCCCTTTAGTTGTCTTCATTCCTCAGAGAGAGTGTTGTGGTCATAAAAGCCAAAGCACTGCTTACAAAAACAGCTGCTCAGCCAGCTACTGGTCAGCAGCTTATTTCTGCTCCTAGCCTACTCTATTTGGGCTTCTGTGCCTTTCTATGCAGGTCACAGAGTCCTGGAGTCTCCCTTGACAAGGTTGGTGCACACAAAGATGGCAGAGATAATGGTCTGAGGGCTGAGCAAGCCTTGGCAATCTTTTTGCAACATCTTAGGTCCAAGCCCCTGGAAACAAATCTTCAAATGTGGCAAGCCTGATCAGCTGCTTGGTGCCCCTGTCACCTGCAGAAAGTAGTCTCTAACCACTACAGCCTCTTAGTGCCTCTTAACGTCACCTTTTCAACATGTGGATGACTTGCATCTCCTGATGGAACTTATTCTTTTTCCCCTATTGCAAGTGTCCTCCAGTTGCACATATGCAGTAATAGGAAGAGCCTTCTTTGTGTTGGTGGAAGTCACAAGTATTTCCAGACACTATCCACTCAAATGTAGCTTCTGGCTGACGTCTGGCAAACATGAAGAACTTGCATATTTCCTCCTGTTCACTCCCTCCCACACTATGCAGTCTGTTCATCTTCCTTGACACCTTCACCTGTTGGCTCAGTGATTTGAGCAGAACACACCTCATATGGATGAGGACACCATCACTTCCAGCTGAGTCTTAGAGAGAAGCAACAGGAACTCTCTGCAGCCTGAGACCTGGATGGTTAAACCCTATTTCAGGAGCTTTATCTTAGTCAAGACTTCTGTGCCAGGGGCAGTCAGGCTGGCTGTTTCTGGGGAGTATGCGTTGTGGTATACCGGCATCATCATTGCACTGACTCTTGCAGTCCTGTGCAGTCTCAGAAAGAGACTGTAAGCTCCTTTTTCCCCCCTATGGTGTGAACTGCTTCATTGACTGCGGCATTCCTGTTTTTATACCATTTGTGGCATTCCTGGTCAGTGGCACGCCCTAGGATATGGTTAAAAAGAAGTTGGGCACAACCCTCTTTTCTACCCACACACAGTAGACTACCTGCCTGGTAGGCAACTTCTAATATTCTTTTTTGTCAAGGTGAAGGGAAGAAATCCACAAGTTTTGGGTGTTTTACATTTGTCCATATAGTAGGTGCATTAAAGGAAGAAGTTTAGAAAACTTTTTCAGCAGATACATCCCCAGCTGAAGTTCTTGGAAGGATTTGGTCAGTACCCTTCAGTCTTTAGTCAGTCTTCCTAGGACTGCAACAAAGAGGACAGTTAGAGAGAAGAAGGAGGTGGGAGGTTGATAAGGTAGTCTGAGCTTCACTGAAGCTATTTGAACACTTCTGTAGTGTGAAAATCTTCACGTTCATGGTTATATGTAATTTTATTGATAAAAAATAAATTTTTCATCAATCTTTTAATAAATGTACAAGTGGTTTTTGTCTGTGAAAGTCCATGAGCAATTATCTATTTACCAAGATACACAGTGAACTAGAGAAAGTCCCCAGGAAAACCATACCTTCCAAAATGTGTCTCGTAAGGGCTGTAAAAGTTATTGCAAGATATTCTAATGTATCATTTGAAAAATAGTAAGTGATCAAGCAATTAGGCTGTCATAATAGGTAAGCAAGCACAAGGGAGCAGTTATAATTGCACAAGAAAACTTTGGTATTTCTGGGCTGCAGAATCATCCTTTTTTACAGCGTTCTTGTTATTTTTCTTGAGTAAATGGAAGGTAGCTTTCAAAAATACATTAATACAACGAATCTACATAGAACTTAATCAACTCCTTTATTTTTTTTTTTTCTTACATTGAAATCACTTTGAACTATTTCTGTTTATAGTAAAATGATGATAGCAATAGGATATTTTCCTTACAGGTTGTACAGACCTAGCAAGTAATAACTAAGTTGCAATGTTTGGACAGTGCTAATGTTTTATTTGATCAGAACTTTTGGTCTCATTGTGCCTTGTACACATTGCATCTCAAAGGCTTGCATGTTTAAAAAAAAGGGCTCAGCAAGACTCACAACTTTGACTCATTTTCTTGGATAGCTAAGGCGTTTTTATTAACCTCCACACAGTTCAATCACGTGCAGTTGCCAGCTTCAGGTAGACACATCAATGCCATCTTTAATTTCTTTAGAGATAGCTTGCAAGGTATTTGGGTTTGATGTAGGTGTGAGGGAAGCAAGGCAGTCTTTACTTCAGCTTTTAACTTCAGTGTTGAGTACATATAAGGGTTACATAAATAATTTCTCCTTTCACAGTGTTTTCCTCCACTGTTTAACAGAAGCGCCCAACAGATCTTACCATAGTACCATATTTCCACTTTTATTTCTTTTTTAGGCTTTAAAGGTTCTTCGTATTTCCCTATGCATAACAGCTTTCTTTGCACATAACAGTATCTGTGGGAGCTGTTATCACCACAACTAGGCTGTCTAACCTGTATCTTTATATTTTTTAAAGTAAGATCATATCCCATCATACCTCTTTTTTTTACCCAGAATTTTGTCATTATTTGTTTTTAAGATGCCTTAAAAGTTTAGAAAGTCTCTGTTCACTACTTACTACAGAGTATTGTGCTTGCTCACATTCTTGGTAGGCTCATTTGAAGTTATTCTTAGCCTCGTGAAATCAAGTTTTAGCAAGTTCAGCCTGAGAGGGCTTTCTTTTCAAACATAGTTAGCTCAGTTTGTGAATGGTTTGCACTATTGATTGGACTTTCATTCTTGCATTTAAAAGCAAAAATAGTCTTTACCCTTTGGCTAAATGTTTCTTTAACAAAACTGATAAAATTCCATTTTGGCTTGCTGGTGATCCAAGACACTCTGATAAACATTTTACATGTACTATCTATTTGCTCAGTCTTCTGCTTTCAGACCAGTGCCCTCCCAGAACATAATTTTGTTTCATCATCCATTTTCATTCCCTGCACAAGTACTGTGTGGTGGGAGAGAGATTTTTATCTAGTAGTCCTTCTTCCCTGTGTTTTCACAGAAACTGACTAATTGAGCAGCCCCACTGACAGCTTTTGTATTTTTCTCTGCTTGCTACTAAGTTTAGTGATTATAGTTATGTGGTTTGGATTATCTGCAAGCTCTATCTCTCTAGAAAAAAAGAAATTGCCTAACAAAGCCTGAGGTACTTCTCTTCCTCTGATGTTTTGTTTTGGGTTTTTTTTGAAGCAACTATCCCTGTATACATAACAATTGCCTCCAGAAGTGGCAAGTGTTCTCATATACTGTGTGGAGAACAGCCTGGAGCTGATTGATACGAAACAGTGACTAAGAAAGTGTGTTTAAATAAGGACTTAAATCAGAACTGCCTATTCACCACAAAGTTCTCTTCTGTATATCTGAGGCTCTGCCTTCCTTGGGAGCTTCCTTCTCTTTGAACTGGAAAGTCAAGGTCTTTTGTTTCTGCATTCCTATCAATTCTGTACTTCTTTCTGCACAAAACATTCCAGAAGGAAGTATAAACATTGCCACACTACCTTATCGTTCCAGCATGGTGGCTGTTGTAGTATCCTTGCAGCTGGGAACCAAGGGTTCAAAACCACCCACGTTAAGAGATTTACATATATTGTTTAGATTATGAGGAGAAAACAGAGTAATGCTAGCACAACTGTCTGCGTAACATATAAAAAGTAGTGTCCACTGAATCCTCTTTGGCCTCTGATGTAAAATGAACTCAATCTTACCTGGTAGTGGTGGGCACAGACTTCAGTTTACCACCACACAAACTGGACTCACTCAGGTGTTTAGACGGTGTTAACTTGTGTGTTGTATAGATGTATGAGCTTCAATATGGCATTTAAATGTGCAGCTGCTCAACCTGAAACATTGACCTCAGAGCCAGAAAATGGTCCCTGGCTCATTGTATGTAACAGTATGTAAAATAGATACAGTTGATGTACAGTAAGTAATACAGAATACTAATAACCCTTGTTACCTGCCTAAGTTGAACAGTGTTTCTCAGTTCCAGCATGTAAGAACTTGACAAATTAAAATGTCCCAGCTACTGTCAGGTAATCCAAATATTAATCATTCTTTTGGAAAAAAAAAAATCACGATGTGATTTTTCAAAATGAAATCAGGATTTCCATGTTCTTTTTTAATAATTTGGACCAGTTCTCTGCTCTTTAACTCTCCCATTTTATGCCGTAGCATAAAACCAGTTTATGCAGCCTGTGGTCTGGATACTCTGTACCCATAGGCAAAGCACTACCTTTCATTCAGTACTTGGTTGATGTCTGTTTATCAAGGCTGCTCAAAGGACTGAAATTTCTGCTTCTCTTTCTCAGGTTAAATGCTGAGTTCCCAGTTTAGTAGATCCTCAGTACCTGTTTTGTTCATCACTTTTCCTTTAAGTTTGCTTTCCTGATGGCTTAGTTACTTGAGAGAAAAGTGGCTCCTGAGCTCCTACAGGCTCTTCCTGGGGACATTTCCATGAAAGCATTCAGTTTGGGTTTTCCACTGCAGCTTGTGTACCCTCAAATTAATGTATCCCTTCCTCAGTTTCTTTTCCTAGACCTCCTTCTGAAGGCTGGATTAGACCCACAACTACATTTCCACCAAAACTATTTTTGACATTTTACGAATAGCAGGTACCTTCAAAGAGTCTGAATGGGTTTCAAATGATGAATGTACATGCCACATTTTAATTATGAATATCTTAGAATATATGACACCTTATATGGACTGAACTCACATGATCTCCACTGCAATCTTTCTGAAAACTATGACTGAAATTTGTAACTACAATATAGTGTTTAATCTGTAGTTTGATATCACATTGTGCTATTGTTTAATACTTTACTTAGATACAAGATTTGATAGATAACTCTTTCTGCTGTTACTACAGTAGGCTGCTTCTTCACCTCCACAAACAATGCACTGCTTGTAACTCACCAATTTTCTATTATGTTAAAGAAGAAAGAATCCTTATTCATATTACCATAGCTTAGTTTCTCAAGCTTGTGTTCTGTCTTGACAGCGAGGTGTCTTTATTACTGTGTAAAACAGGAGGCTGATAAAGTTGCCATGCCTCTTATTAGTTTATTTGAAAGGAATTACATTTCTCGTACCAGGATACAGATGCACAAAGAGTGTGGAATCTTAGTAAACCCCACATCCCACAAAACCAGTTACTGCTAGGTGAGCAATTTTCTTTTTCATTTGCATTTGCATTTTCAAGCATTACTAAGTATTTCCAAATAGATACTGTTCTTTACATAGCTACCAGACATAAATTTAAGGACAGATTTTCAAGTATTGCCTGTGTTTTAGTCACAATTATTTATGATAGTGCTTAACGATGTTTACTTGTCTAAGCATAGCACAATTGTGGAAAGAACTTAAAAACATAAAAATCACTTAAATGCAAAAATTTGCACCAGAATGTGCAGAATTCTTTGTCGCCATCAAAGTGCTGAAAATTCTTCCTGGAATAAAAAATACTGTATCCATTTCAACTTGTTTTGCTTATATATATTTATTCCTGTGACTTTTTTTTTTATTGTTGTTTAGATCTATGACTCTGTCTTATCACATAATCCAGATGTTAATGTGGTTTGCACAAATTAATACCATTATATGGCTTTTGCATACATTGTAACGAAGAAGTTTTATATTACTTGCTGATGTCTGTTTTATTTATAAGAAGAATCAATATAAATGTGATTCTGAACCACTGAAATCGTGCATGTTGCTATATAATGTTTTACTGTCAGTGTTACTGTTATTGTTAAATTCACCCTTTTTTTCCCTCTTGTTTCCAGTTTTTGTAGTGTCTGATTATAGCTTTTGTCTTTGACCAGGTTTTAGGATAGCCAGGAAAACTTGACTTTCCCTTGTTTGAATCAAGTAGCTACAATAGGACCCTGATTCAAATTACCATTTCTTAGTACTACTAAATAACTAACACTAGTTTTAAAACATGCATTTTTAGTCCAAATACGAAACAAATTATGCACTTGTATAATGAGACAAGTAATCCCATGTGAAAACAGGTTTTTTCATCTTATTTCTGAAGCCTGTTGTGGGAACACCTCCCTTAATGAATCCAAAAGAAAACAGTAACTGTAACTGTAACTCTTTGTAATATAAGTGGCTAACATGTTAATACAAATCTTGACAGGTTCTGTTCTTCTGTAATCTGTCATTAAAAAGCAAATAAATTCTGATAAAAATACCAAAAGGATATTCCTGTACTCTTACTCCTCCCCCAACTTTAATGTATCTCCCATTAAGAGTTATATTCTGAATTTAAATGTCTTCGTTTCAGCAGGGTGGCACTGCAATCGATGTCATAGCTTGTATTGTTGTGGATGAGAATCTGGTCCAAGAGTTTTTCTACAGTAATCTGATAATAAAAATGTAATTAGATGTTAAAGAATCTTGAGGTGACTGCAGTGTAAACATTAAACATTGATCACCTGCTGATTTAATTTATGAGCATGAATATATTCCAAGACAGGGCCTAGACCTTAGGTAGCACACTGACATAAAAAAAGAAAAACAGGATTGAAAAGTCATTAACATTTCTCTGAGTGACAATAGAGTGGAAATTCTCAGGCCAGATCATTTATAGCAACAGGAAGAAAATTCCATCAACTGCAGCACCAGGAGCAGCACAACAGCCCCTTTTAACTTCTTCACTTTGCTTCCTTTTCAATGTCAATACTATCGTGATAATTTTTAACAAAGTGGAAAATCTGTAGGTGACACTGGCTGCTTTCTTTTCATCTGGTAATGTACTAAATAAGTAATGAATGCATTTATTTATTGAATTATTAAGATACTTCATCAGGTCTAGCAGACTGTAAACATTGAGAGACAAAAATGCTAAGTTAAACTTGGACAGTAAGCTAGGAATTGCTTATACAGAAAACTCAGCATACTCAAAATATTTATTCATGAACACAGACTTTTAAAAACAGTTTGTTATTTCTTCCACCAAGAACAAATATTAATTTCCTCCAAACTAGGCCTCCAAAAGATTAGATTTAGAATAAAATTTGCTGAAATGAATAATAAATTTCCCTCGGAGTGAAAACAGAAAAACAAGGAAATTAGTTAAGCCAACATTCACATCCAAAAGGTATGAATCTTCAAGTATTAGCCCATAACTATGTATTTGGTGCATACCTGGAAATGCTCATATCTTTGGTTCCAACTTCCTAAGTATATATTTGAAAATAACTTATGATTAGCTGTTATAAGCCTCTCATAATTTTAGTATCTACGCATAACATATAATGAAATAGAAAATATTGGAGATGTCTTTTTTTGGTAGCTATTTTTAAAAGACAGAGCTTCAAATATTTTGCACATACAAACTTCCAGGGTCACCCTGTGTACACATAAGAGATGGGATCTGTCTGGTCTGACTTTAGATCTAGGTCCTAGTCAGCCAAAGATGCAGTTGGTCAAGCCTATATTTGGCTGACAGTGCTGGCTGAAGTATGTCCGAGCTTCACTATGTGCTTTTCCCTCCATACTGTCCACTGAATTACATTAAGACACCAGTTTGTGGGTCAGTTATGACTGTAGTTCAGCTGAAACTACTCTCGAAATCACCATTCATCAAATGATGGTTTGTCTCAAAGGTAACCATCCCATGCTGCCTCTGTAGTCAACAAAAACATCTAGAAGACTATTTGTTGGGTCTGGTTTAGAGCTGTGACTTGTTTGTTGCAGGTGTCTGTCTCCATAGGTTGCAAAAATGGTCAAGGGTGCTGGTGTTCAGCTGAACGAGTCATTCTGTGACGGTCTAGTCTGAGACAGAGGTGGGTGTTTCTGTCTTTTCTGTGCTCTCCCAGCTGTGCGTTCCTTCATTTTGCTTCTGCTTTTGTGATCCTGTGATGAGATGGTTGAAACTGTCATGAATTCACTTCTATACAGTTAAGCTTTAGTTGACTGCATAAAATTAGATCACTCTCAGTATAAGTTTCTAGGACAAAACTAACGTAAGAACCCCACCTTTAGTACATATTTAGATGTATTCTTGTGATAATGTATGAGTGATATAAGAAGTTGCCTCACTTCAATTTCCAGTTATTGTATGCACAGCTGGGAAACTTTAATTGCTGGTGTCTTAGTCTGCACTTGTGCCTTTGTGCCCAGGGTTAGAGTTTAAGGAGGAGAGGAAATAACAGTAATAGATAATAATTGAGTCAGGGTTCTTCTGAGAAATCTTGCCCCATCAAACTCGATGAGACAAAATGGGATGCCTCTGAGGATGCAGAGAGTGGTGGCTTTATCATCTCTCAATGGTCACAGATATTGGAGAAGGGAGGTTCGTGGTGACTGGAGAAAAGCAAATGTCCTGTCCTGAAAAATGGCAAAAAGCACAGTCCAGAGAAATTCAGGCTGATCCCTGAGAAAACCACGAAGCAATTCTGCCTGAAAGCCACTTCTGGGTGCATGAATAAAAATGAGGTGATTCAGAATAGTCAGCATTGACTTCTGTGGGTAAATCCCTGAGCAACTTGTTCTGAATTCTGCTTTGAGAAGAAGGTTGGACTTGAGACCTCCCAGGGTCACTTCCAGCCTGAAGGATTCTTTGTCTCAGTGACAGTGACTGTATTTCAGCTGAGGAGAGTGTTAAATGGGAACAGTAACTTTCAGCTGAGGAATTATGTTTCTTTACACTATCTGATCCTATTGACATGAACAAAACGAGGAAGCACTTTAAAAATTCAGGAGACTTATGTGTACAGCAATTTTGTTTTAGTTTGATATTTAGAAATCTTTAAGTAATGTCACTTTACTGAGTAGCTTGCAATAAATACTTTGTTGTATTCAGACATTGGGAAGAGGTGAAAAATTACACTTAATGTTGACTAACTTCTGTGTGCTTTTGTTTGGCTATTTTTAAGCTATTTCAAGGCATTTGCAAAATTTCCACTTACAAACTAAATAAGCTACGGGAATTACATTTACTAAGAATAAGGCAAAGGTCAAAAATTTTGAGAGTTTGTGTTACAATTATATGGTAGCTTTTGTTGACAACAATTATGCTATAGATGTGCTTACACTGTGTAATTTTGTTTTTCTTCCCCTGTGAATTCATTTGAAGAAGAAAAAGTTTAGCTCAGATTAGGTAATACATCAGAACAGCTATTTATAGAATAGGAAGTTTTATAATCTCTACATTGTAGTTCAGACTTTGTTCCCAGTTTAATGAACTTGTGAAAATTAAAAAAAAAAAAATCAGAGTAATCTTAAGGGCTTGTCTATGCTTGTCCAAAAGCTGGTTAGTTAAGCAATTAAATCTGCTTTAAGGTAACTGTGAGTGAAAATCATCAAAGCCATCTGATCTAACTTAATATCTCTAGAAGCTGAACCTCTAAGACTCGGCTATTCACCATCTTTTGTGTTCATAAGCAAGTGGGAGAAACAAGCTTTTGTTGAGGGTAGAATGTGTAAGCTTCCTTCACACAATCACAGAATGGCTGAGTTTGGAAGGTACATCTGGAAACAATCTGGTCCAACCTCCCTGCTCAAGCAGGGTCACCTAGAGCTGGTTGCCCAGGATGCTGTCCAGGTGGCTTTTGAATATCTCCAGGGAAGGAGACTCCACCACTTCCCTAGATAACCTGTGCCAGTGCTCAGTCACCATCACAGTGAAAATGTGTTTCCTGATGTTCAGAGGGAACCTCCTGTATTTCGCTTTGTACCTATCGTCTCTGGTCTTGCCATTGGACACCACTGAAGAGAGCCTGGCTCCATATTCTTTATGCTCTCCCTTCAAGTATTTATGCACGTTAATTAGACTCCTCCTGACCTCTCTCCTCTCCAGGCTGAACGGTCACAGCTCTCTCAACGTTTCCTCATACGTCGGTCACTTCAGTCCCTTAGTCACATCATTGACACTTTGCCGGACTCCCCCAGTACGTCCATATCTCTCTTGTACTGGGGAACCCAGAACTGGACACAGCACTCCAGGTGTGACCTCACCAGTCCTGAGTAGAGGGGAGGAACCACTTCCTTCAACCTGCTGGCAACACCCCTCCAAAAGCAGCCCAGGATACCATTCACCTTCTTTGCAGAAAGGGCACATTGCTGGCTCATATCTAACTTGGTATGCACCAGGACCCCCAGGTCCTTTTCTGGAAAGCTGCTTTCCAGCCAGATGCCCCCTAGTGTATACTTGTGCTTAGGGCTGTTACTCCCCAGGTGCAGGACTTTGCACTTCTCCTTGCTGAACTTCAGGAGGTTCCTGTCAACCCGTTTCTGCAGCCTGTTGATATCTCTCTGGATGGTAGCACAACCCTGTGGTGTACCAACCACTCCTCCCAGTTTGGTGCCATCTGCAGACTTGCTGAGTGTAGACTCTACCCCATCATCCAGATCATCAATGACATTGTCCAGGATCCTCAGATGCCTTGAGGCAAGCTGTTTTGCTCATTGCAGATGCCTATTCCTGTCCATTAGCTATGGAGAACATCTGTGGTTACTATCTCTGACTTAAGCATCCCTGTATTTGCACTTTTCTGTATTTTCTGAAAGCTGTTACATTTCCACTTCACTATTTGCAGAAAAAGTCGCCTTTCAACAGAATGTTATCACACCATCTTCTTAATAATTTTTCACTTCTGAAGTCTCACAATTTTATTTACTTTATTTATTTATTTGTTTGATTATTTATTTAAGATTAGAATGATTAGATTAGATTTTTTTCTGCCTGTTTAAACCACTGACAAATATGCAGATGATCCCAGCATTCTGCTGCCATCTGGTACCAGCTACGTGTTAGAGGGAGAAGTTTCATTAGAAAGTTGCATGTATCGTTTGCTATGTGTGCTGAGATACAATTCAAGATAAGCCCTGTGTACCCATAACTTTTCCCCCTATGCATCTCCTGCTCTAACCTGCCTCTTATTAAACCATTTCTATTTCTCCAGGCACATTGCTCCTCACACAAATCACTAGGTGTTATGTGTATTAATCCTGTATTTCCAAGTTTTCAGAATTAAAATTGTTACTTCTCTCACTTCATGTATCCCAGCCAGCTTGGATGCTCTCAGAGGGGAGGGTGCAAAGACGTGGTCAAAGTGGCAGGACCTTCCAAGGTCCAGCATTCATTTATGACTTAGATAAAGTCTTGGAAACCACCATTTTGAAGAAAAAATTGCCCCTTGCAACCATACTAGTATTCATATGAGAGAAAAAGGGGCCGACATCCTGTAATCCAAGCTTACTCAGAGTAGAAAGACAGGCTTAAGATCTGAGATTTTGACCTAAACCTAGAAGGTCTGCGGAGTTCACATCCAGAAGGTCAGGGTGCACCTACTTCCTATCAAGTAGAAACATATTCACCCATGACAGACAGTGCATGTTGTCTTCACTGATTGATCTTGGTTAGTCTATAAATTTATTTTAAGAAGAAGCTGAGTCACTCAGGTAGCGTGCTTTGGAGGGAGATTACGCCTTTCCTGAAGAGAACCTGAGCACCCTCAGGAAGTAAAGGTTGGAGGCTGCTGAGTGTTGCAAGGAGAAGAAGGAAAGAAGGGAGCCGTGGGAATAAATTGTACACCAGAAGTTCAGCAACAAAGAATGACGTGAGGAATAGAACAACTGTTGCACCAGTAACATAAGTTTAAGGGCAACTCCTTGGGTCTATAGGTTTCTGTGATGATTAGTTGTCTGCAGTCTTTCTTATTTGCCTCACCGTGCCTACGAATTCCCAGCTTTTTGATACACTTGCGTTTCTTGTAAGAGCTAAAGAATTAATCTAGTGAGCTGATCTTTTAAGGATATTTTTCCTTTTACTTTTCTGAATTGTAGTTGACACATAGTTGAAGATAAATGAAGGCATGTAGAATTATCCACCTGTCATTTGGGAATTATAGTTTACTCTGATGCTTAAAAAAAGCTAAGCTTGCCCATTCTTTATTTGCACTATACTACTGCCAAAGAGGATGTAGGTGTCCTGAATGACAGATCAGTTGGTCTTAGTCTTTGATTACTTGCTCCTGATAATCAAGAAAAACTGGTTTCTGCATAAGCAGAATGCTGAAAATGAAAAACAATTTGAAAGTTAATCTTCTTTCCTTTCTTTTACCTTATACTATATTGGCATAAATATGACACATGGGATCTTTTTTTCCCTCAAAAACTAAATTTACAAAAAACCACCAGCATACCCTGTTTGTAGCTTCTTAAGATATCTAGTAGGGACTGTCTATCATGAATTCTATTAAATGTGTAAACCTGATGAACTGAAGCGTGCAACGTATAGAGTTGTCTTTGCTGGTGACTCACCAGCAAGGAATATCCTTGAACGGTTCAGCATTCCCTGGGGACTTCAGAGGGAATGACCATCTTCATCTACCACCATTCACTAAAGAGCCATAAGAGCTGAAGAAAATGTATTTAGATAAAACAGGTCTTATCTCCATGCCTTATTTTTTTTCTTTTTTTTTTTCCTCTAAAAGATAACAAAACCAGATAGATTATTTTTTTTTAAACTGAAGTGAATACAATAATCTTATCTGAACAAATGTGGAATGGCAAATTACATCCATTATGTCCTCAGTAGGGGTCATCTGCACATGGCAAGGTGGCCCTCAAGAGGGCTCAGAATTTTTTTTTATCTGACAAGAGAAGGACTGTGCAAGGTTTCCTTTCCCTGCCAAGAATTCTGTGACTGTTTGTATTGTGGGTCCCTCCCATAAAAAGCAGGAAGATAGCAGAGGCTCCTTGTTTAGAAGTGTGACAGCAGAGATGTCAGCACAACAAACATGAGTAGTAGAAACAATTCAAAGTAAAAAATGAGAGAATAAGGCCTGCAATATTCATTCTTCTGTGAGATTTCATCTGTCATGAAATAGTGTTGATAACACAGGTTTTAGCTATTACTGAGCGGTGCTTACATAGTGTCAAGAACTTTTCTTCTTCTCACCCCACCCCACCCCACCACCGAGTGGGCTGGAGGTGCAGGAGAAGCTGGGAGGGGACACAGCAGGAACAGCTGACCCCAACTGGCCAAAGGGATATTCCACACCGTGTAACAGCGCACTCAGCCATAAAAGCTGGGGGAAGAAGGAATGAGGTGGGGGACATAAGGAGAGATGGTGTTTGTTTTCCGAAGTAACCGTTAAGTGATGGAGCTCAGCTGTCCTGGAGGTGGGCTGAACACCTGCCTGTCCATGGGAATTAGTCAATTAATTCCTTAGTTTGCTTTGCTTGCACACGTGGGTTTTGCTTTACTTATAAAACTGTCTATAACTCAAACCTCAAGTTTTCACACTTTTACCCTTCCAATTCTCTCCACCATCACACGGGGGGGGTGAGTAGCCAAGCAGCTGTGTGGGGCTGAGCTGCCTACTGGGGTTAAACCTTAACAAATCCTTAAGAAAGTAAAAGGTTTTCAATTACAGAAGAACTCCTAAACCATAAAAACCTTCCCACCTTACCATATCATACTGCAAAATTTCTATCCATAGAAGACAGTGTAAGGGAATACTTGGATCTAGGTACTTCAAGAGTTCAAGGAATTTAAATCTGGATTTCAGTTTCAGCTATTTAGATTTGACTCAATTCATACCCTGAATCTCTGTCCACTGTTGTTCCATAACTAGTATAAAATATGTTAAATGTAATTGGTTAGACTCGCTGAATTATAAAATAGGCGTAAATAGCATCGTTGCTTCATTTTGTATTTATTTGGCATTGAATTTTTTTTTTTTTATTTGGTACGGTGCAGACCAAATGTATTTGTGTTTTAAATGTTGCCAGAGACACTAATTAGAGATATATCCGGTCATAATAGGCACTGTGCAAATATTGCTTCCTAGAATAAATGCTTTTTATTTGCAAGAAAAAATTCTAGTATCCTTTATAGTTCTACAGTCTTGCACATAAATGGAGAAGAAGTTAGGTGCATTGGGAGCTTTGTGTGACATCAGAGCTGAATTTAGCTCTTGAGACCCGGGAATGTAAAATGAAACTTGAAACTGTGCTCCATTTTAAATACAAAAAACACTTTTCAAATGCAAAACACCTTTATAACTACAAAACAACACTGATCTAATTTTTTTGTAGATGAACAGGTACAAAAGACAGGCTTTTCTTCTTTACTCACTGTCAAAGTTTAAATGAAGACACTTACTCCGCTCAGATTTTTCTTGGTGTAAAACTAATATTTGACTTGTTTATTCACTATTGAGCCAATACAGGCATCTAACTTGCAATTTATACCATGTTACCTTTAATTCTAAAGACACTGCATATGTGGGTATCACCATGCATTTATATGACTGTTCATTCTGTGTGTGAAATTTTACAGTACTGAATGTGATACTCCTGCCTTAATTTGGTCTTCATAGTTTCCTGTGAGTGGGATTATTTTTCTTTCTATCACTCAAGAATTCTCTTACAGTCTCTTGCATTTTATGGAGCACCAGCCTTTGAAATTTCTGCTTTTGAGAATTCATCCATGATCTCAAAGATGGAAGTAAGGGACTGGCCTGTGTACAAGTAGAATAGGAATAGGAAGGGATAGAATAGAATAGAATAGAATAGAATAGAATAGAATAGAATAGAATAGAATAGAATAGAATAGAATAGACTAATTCAGTTGGAAGGGACCTACAACAATCATCTAGTCCAACTGCCTGACCAATTCAGAGCTGAGCAAAAGTTAAAGCTTTCTGTTAAGGGCTTTGTCCAAATGCCTTTTAAATACTGGCAGGATTGGGGCATTGACCTTAAAGGGAAAGTGAACTTCTCTAGAATACCCATTTCAGTCTTTTCCTGCCTGATGGAAACGTCAATGGAGATAACAAACGATGTGGACTATACCAGAAATTGGCTATAGTCCACTACAAAATTAACTGAAGCCACGAAATTACAGAACTATTTTCAGATCCATGGCAGCCATTGTTGCCAAACTTTAGATAACTGTGCATTTTCTCATTCAGAAGACAAGTTTTGAGCTAATAAACATGAGTTAGCAGAAAAAAAAAAAATCTTTTAGTAATTTTAAATCCAGATTTGTATCTGTGGTGTGCTCTCATTTCCTTATGACTTTTTAAGAAAAATGCCAGTAAATTAGTTAGACAACTCACTTTAGACTATTTTAGGTTAAATGCTATTTGTAGCTTCTCTCAAAATCCTTAGATAACCCTTCTGCTCCTTGAATAAGTAGTTACAGCAATATAAGCAGAAGAGAATCTGGCGTCTGTCAATACTTTCAGTAAAAAGCAATATATTGGTGAATATAGCCATTTATGCATTCCAGCATGTTCTCACTTCTATTTTACAAACAGCTGTATTTAGAGAAGCTTCATTACTTCCTAATTATACTTACTTTCCTCCTTTTTTCCCTCATTAAAAACTGAGTAGTCAGCACCTCAGCAATTATATCATCATCACTAATTTTCTTCCTCTTCATTTATTAATTAGGATCTTTTGCTCCAGTTGTTTTTTTTTCTCTGCATATAAAAGTCATTCTTATTCCTTTTATTTCTTTTTACTAATAGTATTTTTATTAATGCTTCTTTGTTTAGCATTAATATAGTGGTCAGAGATTATAAGGCTTAACCCTGCTTGATTTTGTACAATCAGAAATCAGAATCCAAGTTAAAAGATCGAAGTAGAACAATTTTATGTCAAACTTTCAGTGAAGCAAGTCTGCTTTAATCCTGGATACTGCTAAGACTTTGTCCTGTATGACCTCTTTGGTTTTGAAGAGACATGCAGGAAACAAAGTGATTCTAGAATATTGGTCATGAAAGACCCAATATACAGCCTCCGTTACAATGACAAGACAGATACCTGCCAGCTGGTTTGCTCTGGGTTGCCTATAACCCTGGTGTCAGGGTGCGCAAAGCACCCTCGGTGTATTTCCTACATCCAAATGAATTAAGTCTGCTGATGTGTGTCTGAAATGATCTTGCATGCGCAAACACAAAGAACACATCCAAACCCATATTTTATTTCCATGCTAGTTGTTGTACAGAAGTAATAAAATTACTGTCATAAAATATTGGTGTAATATCCTCTGTACGATATAGCAATCTTCAGAGGCCTAAGTGAAGACGAGTATCTCAGAGTAGCAGATGCTCTACAAAATGCAAATCATCATATGATTTCTATCGCTTAAAAATATATGCATGCAGATAAACACAACGCCCCAAGTATTTTTCACATGAGACTTTTATGTAACATTTTATATGAAAATATACCCCGTATGTCCCTTGATCGTTTTCTTCATTTTACTTTTTATGTCATTCCAGCATTTTTTTTCCAGACTTTCCCATTGGTCTCCTGTTGCATTCTGCGAAATACCCTTCTTGCTGATCACAAGGTTATTTCCTACTCTAGTTCTCTTTCTGCTCATGTACTTTCAGTGTATTTCTTCATTCTTCCTCAGCCTCTGCTGCTGCTGTCTAACAGTTTCCACAGGCCTTATCACAGTTTCACCAATTCCTTTTTCTGACAAATGCTGCTTTGCATATCTCTCCATATCTCTGAAATGTTCTCCTAGCTCCTCCCTCTGATAACAGCATGCAGTTGTGCATGGTTCTTCTAAACCAGTCCTGCCCTTTAAAATGAAGTGATTCTCCACAGCACTATGCTGCTCCCTTCAAAGATTCTTTCTTCTTGTGGCTGTTATCCCAGCAGATCACGTATTTGCTGTGCTCCCATTCACTCTCATTACACTGGACCCTCTTAGTAATATAATGTTCCCTCATTGGTTCATGGCTTTCCCATGTCTCCCAAGTGCCTTCTAAATAGGGAATGGGTATGTGCTTTAAAGTTCATGCAAAGTTCAATTTTGCTATTATCAATAGCAAGCCTTCTTTCCTGTCCAAAATCTCTAATGGGCAGTGTTTTTCCCACTCAGTCTTTTCTTATCCTTTCCCATTTGAACACTCAAAGTGTTCATCCCACCAGCCCTTATTACTTCTCTTTGCCACTGCATTCAGGACTGAAGCTAAGTGTTTTTCACTTGGGCTCCTCCTTCTGATGACATATAGCTCTTTTTGTCCAACCCATAGACATTTCCTGCATCAACAACTGATCTTGAAATCCTTCTAGGTAAGAGGAGAAAGACTGTAACAGGCAATGGCATTTTCTGTGCTTAGATTTATTTTCTAATCTGCCAAATCTTATGCATTTCGCATCTCCAGCAGCCCTGCTGGAATGCTACTTGTTCATCAGGGCTACTGACATAACTCAATAGTTCTTCCTTTCCTTTAGCATCTTCTTTTAATCCTGTCATGCATTTTTTCTGCCTTGTCTTTCACTGATCTTACAATCAGCAACTATGGGTAAGTGTCACAGAGATGAAAAGCAATGATAGACTGTCTCCAGTATCAGGGCTCTGCCTTTCACTCCTGCTATATAGACAATGCAGCTTTTAAAAAGAAATACACTACCCAATATCATATACTCACATATGCCCATGCCAACACTCTGCAGCAGCTGCAAGTTTCCTGTTGCAATTCTTGCTGCTCTGTTATTGCTCAGGCCTGCCTGATGCATGGAGTCCTTTCATAAACCAGTCACTATTCATCTGTCCTGTACCAGTGTCTACTGCAACTAAGCCAGCTTCCCCCGCGTTTCTTTCCTCAGTTATGCTTTGTATCTCCTGCATGAACCAGGCTCATCCTTCTGTATTCATCCTCGAAGAAGAGTTGAAAGTATGCAGGTCACAGTAGCATTTATTTTTCTGGAATATGAAATTTGGTGGGTTTAAATCTCCATTCTCATCATTTACCCTGGCTGTGAGACTAGGGAATTAATAATCTTCATTTCTGAGGAAGAGCAGAGATGGAACTGCAAAGCTCAGCAGCTCTACATAACCTTCCTTTTTACTCATATTTTCTAATTTTCCTTCCTCCTTCCCCACAGTACCTCCCATATTTCACCCCACAGATTCTGGTAATGTCTACTGTGGAACAACTTACTACAGAGACGTTACTGCTTCTCTGCCTCTATGACTGATGTGGAAGATGAGTCACTGTACAAACACAGTAAGATTAGCATCCTGTCCTCTTGTGGCCTGCACCGTGAAAGTCAATATGGTGGCCATTATCCAGATTGTGTGAGTTGTGCCAAGAAAAAAAACAGTCTCCTGCCAGTGCACTATGTGTTGCAGGTTTATTACACTGATCCTTTCTCCTGAGTGTCCTAAGTAAGACATGTTGCTTTAATAATTTTTGTAAAGAAAGTGCAAGATGAATAATATGATGCTATAGTTCTGTACTACCACACCTGTGTTCTTAAGTTAATTTCATCTAAACAAACATAAATAAATAATAAATAAACAGGAAATACTCATTCATAATTCAAATTCAAATGGACGAAACTGAGAAATTGAACACTGCATGTTTGTACAGACATTCCTGTTATTTACTGAAGTGGATCTTCATTAACACTACTTCTTATGTCATCAAATCTGAAAAAAATAACCCTTGCCTGGGAATAAGCAGCTCTTAGATGGTTTGTTTTTTCAGAGTTAGAAGGACACCTTATTGTTTATCATAGTAATATATTTTTCTGATGTATTGATGACACAGCTGGCTGTTAAAATCAGTCAGTCTGAATTTCTGGAGGCCTTGATTAATTGCATACTGGAAAACTTTTCTCTGTTAGCTTTTTATTTTTTGTAACAATTTAAAAAGCTTCTGATATAAATGGTGAAAAAAATATGATATTTTAAGGAATGGCATAGATTTTTGTATGACCATTTTTTTCTGAAAACTAAGCCATTTTTTCCATACTATTTTTTCATTAATGTATAGATGTTTGATGCTCCCTCATCTCCAAGTACATTCATAAAGCTATACATTTTATTTTCTTTTTTATTTGGAGAAGAGAAAGAACAATGGCATCTAATTTCAAAATCAAATCAACCTAGATTTTTGTTTCTTACGCTTGTTGGAGAGAAGCTTCTTACATTTGTGGGACCACATTTACTTTTGATACAGGGAATTCTTATTGGATAACACTTAAGCTGTTTGCAAGAAGTTACGTCATTAGAAGCTGAAGTGTCTCAGCAGCTTATGGAACTGGATATTTAAGACTTTGTCCAAACAGAACTCTTTCATATCTAATATGTTATCTGCCAGAAGATCTGTTTACATGTACACAAACCGTTTGCACTTCCTTTCGATAATCTGGACGCCTTCAGTCTACCACTAAAAGATATTTTCCTACCTCTGAATAATTTGTCATATTTCTTGTTCCTACTGTAATTTTTCTACAGCTTTTAAGGATGTGAATACAAGAACTACATACAATATTCTAATCTGGTAACGTCATATAAAGAGGGAAAGTATAATCTCGCAACTCTTCTCAAATATTCCCTTGCATTTACGTTGAAGGGTGATGTTAGAATATAATTCTGAACTGCTTGTTCACTGCAACTCTTTCTTAGTTGTTGCTTTCCAATATATAGCCCTCATTGCACAGCTTTGTTAAACATATTTCTCCTTATATGAATATTCTTTGTTAAGTGGTATTAGTATGACTTTTCCACCACTATTTACTAAACTTAATTGTAAATCATAATTTGAAAGTTATATCTCTAATATTATATTATTTATTTCCATTGTTTCTGAAAGCACAGAAATGGCACCTTACATTAGTAATGACTGAATAGTTCTGTTCTGAGTTCAGTGGAACCTCAGTTTCTCAGTTTAAGAAGTTAAGCAGCAATGTTGGGTTTACCAGTTCTTACATCCTGCATGCCTAACTATTTGTTCACATTCCCATCCAGGAGCACTTTCTAAACTCAGAACCGTGAGTAAAGTAGGGAGCAATAACTTCTTAAGCTGAGCTCCTTACCAGACCCACTGTGTTGTGGATTTGTGGCCACAGCCAATTCCTACTTCATTTCACAAGTGAATTATTGATATTTTATACTAAAAAAACCAACTAACCAAAAAACAAAACAAAACACCAAAACCCAAACAAGAACAAACAAACAAACAAAAAACCCCCAAACAAAAACAACAACAAAAACCCCACCAAACAAACAAAGACAAAAAACCAAACTCCAAACCTTAATATATTACACATATTTGCATATTTAAACTGCAGATGTGATACCATCACATAAACTATACCTGTGGACAACAAATGGCAACCCTTTTAGTTTCACAGAAGTGCCAGGTGAATCCTTTATGCTTAAAAGGCTTGTTCTAGGTTGTGAGACATATTAACAAATTAACTTGTGTAAATTTTGACTGCTAATGCATTATCAACCATGTGAATATGTAAAGGATTTTTACCTTAAATATAATACTTTTGATAAGTGATAAAAAGTATTTCCTTTCTTCACTATAAAGTACAGGAAAATACCCATTTTGACGGGTTTATAGGCAAAAGGGAAGGATAAATAACAAAATTATGCATTACTATGGTATTCATGTTCTCTATAATGTGTTAAAGGTTTCCTAGTAACAAAGATAAAGTATTACTAGGTATTTTAAATGGGATAGAATGCTGACTACTGTAATTAGCAACTATTCAGCTTCTGAGAAAATTGAGACCATGAATGCCTACTTCATTTGTCTACACTTGATTACTGAAGTGTATCACATAATTTAGAGTTGTCTTTTATTATATATGCATCTCAAATCTTAAATAAGATATATTCAAATAATCTGAAAAGCAAAGTTGTGACAGATAGCCTCAGTAAATGGAATGGAAGTACCCACTCTTCCTTAAGCTATCATAAAATTTCTGGTCTAAGGTATTTTAAGATATAATATATATGTAAGGTATTATATATATAAGATATGATATCAGCTTTAAAGTATTTTAACCTAGTTAAAATATCTCAGGTGAAATGTGACATGTGAGTGAATTCTTAAGAGTTTTCTTTCGTTTGAAAGCAAGCTAGAGGCTTGTGAGGAACAGAATCTCATTCTGGACTTTTATATGTCAATTAAATCTATGATTTGGTAAAGCTACACTTTATTGAGAGTAGGTATTCTATTCTGTTTCCTCTGGTAGAATGATGTGAATAGGAACATTTTATGCTTTACAGCATTATAGTACTTATGTTTGAGAAATAGAGATTTCTAGATGTGAAACAAGGGCACAAGGATAATTCTGCCTTCGGAATTTTAGGAGTAATAGCCTCTTCTCCCACTGAGGGAAGCTCTTGTAGACTCTGATCTCATTCCCTGAAGAGAGTTCACTACAAAATGATTCTGCATTTTCATCAATTTTGCCTTTGTGTCCATAGCAAACAGAGCACAACAATTTCTTCATACTGTGGATTCTCCCTGATATATCCTGCTATTGTAATAAGCTCATAGTTGTAATGTTGCAGATTGTTAATTTATCCTTATCATTAACACTCTATTGTCCATATTGTGCACAGTTTTGACACAGTGACTACAGCAAAAGAAGTTTCCAGATTTCAAGACAATATCATATGGTTCTTTACTCCTTTGGATATACTTCTAACTTATTTGTCCTCCTACTGTTCGCACACATTGTATGGCATATTTGTTTATATTACCAATATATCTGTAAGGAAGAGGTAGGAACTTGTTATTTGGAAGTCCTGTAAATTTTCAACACTGGCACTGAATCAAAGGTTAGTCAGTTTGAAAATACATTTTTATTCATTAAAAAATAGACGATCAGGGTAGATGACACAGACACACTAACATATGACTGATGAGAATACTGAGGCAGCAAAAGGCATTGTCAGCCAACGCTTTGCTTTCATGCTTTGTCTAGACTCAAAGTCCCATGCATTAGGCTCAAACAGACTAATACTAACGGTATCTGAATGATAAAACCCCATGACATCATAATTACATTTTTGTGATATCCATGAGAGGCGTTTGCCAATGATATGCCATATAAGGAAAGCTTGGAATCAGGTTTTTTTAATCCAACTTTTTTATATTTTGCTGTGTGACTGTGTAAAGAATGACATTCTCTATTACCATGATAAATCTTACGTAAATAGAGAAAAAAATAAAAAAGAAGCAAACTATTTTTTAATGCACCAAGTTTTAAGCGAAATGTGAGACTGAAGGGAAACTAATTATCTGTGGAGGAGTTCAATTCAGCTAACGAAACCAAATGGCTTTTGCCCTGTGCTTATTTGCTGTATTATTCTACAGAAAGGTAAAATTTTCACATCAAATCAGTTGATTACTTATACTGCAGAGCTGTTTTTTTGTTTTTGTTTTTGTTTTTGTTTTTTTCCTAATACGTGCAGTGCTTTTGTTTATAGATGCAGCACAGTCTGCTGTTTCTACTCATGTGGACTTTTCTGCATAAAAATTTATATTAATTTTTCAGTACTATAGCAAAACACTATACTCCTGTGGTGCACTGTTTTGACGTAGTAGGATGTACTCCACTTGTGTGAACACCATTGTAATTGTGATATTGCAGTCACTGAATGTTTGCATTTTTTCTTCTCTCTTGTTTTGAGTATCAAAATCAGCCTGTATACAACAGTAGGCTAAGAGCGTTCTCAAGCATCAAATGATATCAAAAGGTCATGTGATCATCAACGTAAAGGATTCTAATTACTCAAATGCTCACACCCTTTGCAAAGATGTGCCTTAAGTCACAGAAGGGAGTCACCTGAGAGATGGAGGCTGGAGCTCCATTGAAGGAGCATCTCAACTCATTAGGTTGAACAGCAGATGAATACTGCAATGTCATTGCAGTTGGGCCCACTCTACATCAGATCAGAGACCTCCCCACAATGCACCACAACTACCACATTGCTTCCGTGCTCCAACTATATAATACGCAACTGAGTTCTACTATGCTGTCAGACTATTACGCAGCAGCAGACCCACTTGAGCCTGAGAACTTCAGAAATTCCTTTAAGTCCTTCAGTTTGGATGTTAGTCCTGGTGATTTTAAAGTAGTGAGCAAGCATTTACACTTTCTAGATGACATCTATCAATTTCTAGAAGAAGATTCTTGCATCACAATTTAGAAAGTGTAGGACAAGGCTGGACTGGAAGACTTGGCAAGACACTACTGGGTTCAGCTTCTTGTTTGTTTACCACAAGGGAGAGAATAACGTGATTCTTACAGAGCAGGTAACAATAAATACAGAAAAGTGGACATTCGTTTCACTGAATTTAGCCTCCTAAAAGTTAGCTACCACTTTGAAAATAATAAAGGGTACCTCATACATTTATTGGAAAGAGACATGAAAAAGAGGACCATCGAGACCATCCTAAAAAAGTGTCAAAGACAGGTGGGAGTTACATTGCAGAGGTGTCTGCCTCTTTCCAATAAGACGGAGGGGAGGGTGACTGCTTTAGTTGGCCAAGTAAGCAGAGAATAATCTGCCTAGGACTATTTGCACAACAGTTTTGCCCCCTGATCAAGGAAGGTCTATACGTGTGAAGCATTTGTATCCTTCCTGATGGACCAGAGAAAATAATTTGCTGATTGGAAATCTTCAGGTGCATGGTGCAACATCATGAGGGATGTATCTTCACACTGAAACAGAAAATTTTCTGAGTTGACCATAGAATGCAAGCTGCTAAACAGATCTCTTACCAGTATATGAAGTCTAAGGGAGGAATCCCTAAAGAAATCTCTGTGTTTGGGGGGAATCATGATTTCATAAGAATACAGTCTTATTGGGTCAGATTGACTTCATTGAATGGTAAGAGAGTAATCTGGCATTCGGTCCAAGTGCTGCATTATGTTACAGAAAAAAACATACACTATAACTTCTAAAAGAATTTTGCATTTATTCTTTCACACTTTTATTTGGTGTAAGAAAAGCTACTCATGTAAAAGTAGAGAGTACTGCATCCAGCTCTGGAGCCCTCAGCACAGGGAAGACACAGACCTGTTGGAGAGGGTCCAGAGCAGAGCCACCAAGATGGTCAGAGGGATGGAACACCTTTCCTATGAGGGCAGGCTGAGACGGTTGGCCTTGTTCAGCCTGGTGAAGAGAAGGCTCCAGCGAGACTTTTTTGTGGCCTTTCGGTACTTAAAAGGAGCCTATGAGAAGACTTTTTAGAAGGGCGTGTTGTGACAGGACAAGGGATAGTGGTTTAAACCAAAGGAGGAGAGGTTCAGGCTGGACATGAGGAAGAAAGTTTTTTACGATGAGGGTGGTGAAACACTGAAAAAAGTTTCCCAGAGACGTGGTAGATGCCCCATCCCTGGAGACATTCAAGGCCAGGCTGGATAGGGCTCTGAGAAACCTGATCTAGTTGAAGATGTCCCTGCTCATTGCAGGGGTTCAGACTAGATGACCTTTAAAGATCCCTTCTAACCCAAACTGTTCTATGATTCTATTATATGAATCCTCTTTTGTGCCTAAATAGTAGAACATGAGTGATAACAATTGAATGTAAATCTGTGGAGCTCAAGAAATGTGGAGTGAGATGCAGCCTAAAAGCAAAAACAAACCAGAAGTCATTTACAGAAGTAGGAAAGATATTAATTTTATTTGGAGGGTGGAATAATTTTAGAGGAAATCTTCAAGACACTGAGCAGTCTATGTGACTACTACCGAAAAAAGTAGCAATACAGAAAACAGGCATTATTTGATGTTCGAAAAAGTGCTGGTTTTGCAGTATGTTTTCTATAAACTGAGTAAGAATCAGGATTAGAGCCTAATAAAGTTGCAGTGTGTAGCAAATGAGTTCATGTTACAACAATGAACTGATATCTGAACAGAGTTTTAAAATCAAAACACTATAAATCACAATTGATGGACCTTGTTATTTATTTAGATATTTTTAGTGCTTGAGGTTAATAGATATTTGACTCCATTCCATCAGCTAGTACATCCTTTTAAAGACAAATCATAGTTACAGGGCCAGATAGCTCTTACTCAGTAATAAATGAGAAGACAGTGAAAGACTTAAATAACGTGCCTACAGATTGCTTCAATTTTTCAGAATGCTCCAGTGCAGAAACTTTTCTTCCTTCAGGAAATCTCTAAAGCGAAAATATGACTGGATATAGTGCATATCTCCTGAGTGTGTCAGTCCTCTAAAGTACAGAACACCAACTATTAATTAAATGTTTTTGATTGACTACTCTGAATCATCATCTACGGGTAAACTTGATATACTGAGATTAAACTTTTCTTAGTGATGGTCTGAAGAGCAATAAGGAATATCTTGAAAAGATTTATTCTTTGTGTACCACTAAAGTCTCAGAGTAACCTTTTGAAGAAACCACACTCAAAAGTCTGTCTCAAGTTTTACATGCAGTTTAATGCATGAAAGCACTCAGAAATAGCTCAATACTAGTATGGCTATTCACACTATACAAAGATGTCCACGTATTGTGACAACTTAGGGTTGAGTAATCTGGTGGGTAGGAAAACAGTCTAACAGAGGTAGGTACAAAACACTTTTCATAATCTGAAATGCTGGAAAAATTGTTCTTTTCATCATTCAGTAGGTCATCCTATTTTAAAAATATCACCTTAAGTATGGGAGATGAGCCTGTAAAGATTTCAAATTATTTTGTTGCAAGAAAAAAAAGAGAAAGTGTGGAGTGGCAGTTTTGCTTTGACATCAACTGTGTGTATTTTTCAGTAATCAGATTGTGGTCCTTTTTGCATGTAAGGTAAGAGATGTATGACAGCTATTAGTGCAAATATCCATTTGTATGTCCAAAAGGTGTACTCAAGGTTTGAAAAAGATAGAGTCTGCAGGGGCACATATCACAGTTTTCTGCTGAAGTCTCCAGATATTCTGTTGTGCTTAACATGGTGAAGGTTTGGCAAAGCAACCCTTCTCACTTAGGGGAGTCCATTTTAAGAATTTTCTGAATTCAGACATTTGAGTCATTCAAGGCACTCAAGGCAAACAAGGCTCCTAATCCCCACCTTTTTCCAAGAAGGAAAAGCAAGGTGCCGCACTCCTCATGGTAGGAATCAGTTTCTGATTTTCTTTCCCCTTCCCGGTCGGCTTTTATAATTGCTCCTTAAACTAACTAGGCTTCACAGATGTGGTATCTCTTCTCAGCAGGTGGCCCTTTTATCCCTTTCTAGTCCTGATGGGGAGCCTATGCAATCACAGCAGGCATTACGTAAAATTCTACTTCTTAAAGTGGCAGCAATATGGGGAAACTGTATATAAACATGCACACAATAATTGTGATTTCTGAATTAAAAGTATTAATTACCTACAGGAAATTCTAAAACTTTGCGTGATATTAAAATTGCTCGTTACGTTATACCTGGTGAGGAGGAGCAAAGATCCTAAAATCATGAAAACAAGGTCTGAATGAGATCTCAGCATTCTCTTTCAAGATGGCCTAGCTATACGAAAATCATAAGTTATAGAAATTTTTCAGACTTACAGCTTAAAGGATAACACTTATGAACATTTATGTTAAAATTACTTTTTTCTCTAAGCATTTATGTTCAGATTTGTAATTGATTTAGGTCAGGATAATTAAACTTAACTAAATACAAATTTATCTACATTCCTCATTCCTTCCGTAAGTGTACTCATCAGAATGGATTAATACAAAAACTACTCTCTTACTCCTATGTAATATTGACTGTGTTGTTTGTTGACCAAAGGCACAAATGGAATAGAAATAAAAATATCATATGGATCTTCTCTGCCACCTTCAATTTACTTCTTGGCACTGAAATGGTTGAAGAGGTTTAGGTTAGTGTAGCAGTTCAAAATGGCTGGAGGTGAAATGGAAATAGGAAACATGAAAGCTCTTTTTTTTTTTTTTTTTAAAAGCACTGATTGTGCATTGGATGTCCTCCCATGAAAAAATGTGTCATCAATGTCAGTGTATTCCTATGTTTGCACATACCATGTATGTGTACGTATAAACTTGTTCCTCCAGCTATTGCTGGCTGTAGCTCTGAATTGTTTTACCAAAAGAAAGGAGAATTGCTAGTGTCAATAATTATCTTGGCACCGACAGCTCTCTGGACTGGTTGAGTGACAATTAATGAGTATTCCATAAGTAGTGACCTCTGTCAGTCAATTGGAAACCTGGTCCATAAAAGAGAGTACTAAAAAAGTTGTTGTGAAGCATGTATACACTTTCTGGGGTATAAGAAAGACTGACTGTAAATAACATCAGCTGCAGTATGTTGATAGTTACGAATCCATGCAATTTTATGACCAAACTGTGTTTGTAAGTCAATATAATTTCTCAAACAATTACTTAAATTTTTTAAATGTCTTATTCTACATTATAGAATGTCCTTAATTTCCCAGAAATACCTGTACCAAAATTGTATTCTTCTCTATGTAAGAATATCAGGTAAAATGCTGTTTTCAGCAAAATAACAATGACTGCACTAGAATCTGAATTGGATATGAAATACCTGTATTACTAATTACTTCAACACCAGCTGCTGTTAAACGAGTTTGCCTTCACTCCTAGTGCAGTTTAAATAGGTGATCTGCACAATAATCTGCTTGCTTTCTCTAAGACTAATTGTTTCCCCTGATTGACCTAGTTGGTACTCCCATGGGTTTCCTTTCTGTTTCAAGGGGGTCTCTGAGATGTGAAAGAATATGCATGTGATACGAAGTATAACAAAAATGTATCTGGTATCTTGGCCTGAAGGTGGCCAGCTCATCTTTCCATGATCACCGTGGTGGTAGGATCTGTCATAAGAAAAGTACAAGTGGGAGACGCACTCCTCTGATGTGCTGACACCAAGACTAGATGTCTGATCTTGGTCATGTGTCCACTAATACGGATACTTAAGTACGCTCTTGTCAGCCAGAATTTGTTAGGAAACAGGTTTCTATAGTACATGCCAGTAGCCGCCTCTAGTTTAGATTTGACGGTTGCATTCATTGGTATATTACCCAGAAGACGTAAAGCTATATGCCTGATAATCTTCGCATACTTTTTGTGTCAGTATCTATGCTCTGCAAAAATACTTTAAGTATTTGCAATTCTGTATGACAGTGTTTCTCTATTACTTCAGCATTCCACATCCCTCTAAATACCCATTTTCTTTACTCTTTCCTATTTTTTTTCCCTGTCTGTCAGATACCAAGGGAAAATGACACTGCAGGGAAAGGAGAAAATTTGCCAAAAAGTTGGATATTGAATCTTAAACCAATCACATCAAGTTAGGACCCATTCTAAAAGAGCTCTGCATTCCATAACTTGAATTCAAGGCAGCTCTGCAACTAGCATCTCAACTTGGATTTGCTTGTTGTTAACATCTAAAAGATATCTGCCATACTAGTTTGTGCCTTGTGCAAGCTGACTGCTGTCTTTAAAATAATCTAACTCATTCCGTGTTTAAAACAGGACAATTATGTTTTGTTTGTCCCTCTTTGCTGTGAAGTAAGAGGTGAATTTTTATACATGCCTTTCTTTGTCCAATTTATTAATCAGGTATCTCACACTTGGGCAAAAGACTTTAAATTATGTTACCAAAAACTCAGAGTACACAGATAATTGCAATATGGGAAAATAACATCTCAAACCCCAGTCATTTTTGACTTTAAAATGCATAGGACTTTTTCATAGCCATCCATTGCTTGGTTCCATTTCAATTTTTCTTAAATCCTGTTTGCTGAATTTGTAGCAATGAAGAAAGATTATTTCAATGCAGGGTAGAAAATTTTGCTGGATTCGATAAAGCTACAGATATATATGCTGTGTAGGACCCTTGTATGGTGGGCAATTTTCTTAATTATATATTATTTCTGTGAGCAGCAACAAGGATTCACCTATATTATTTGCCTGTTGTTGCAATTTGCATATATACTGTCGTTTAACTTAACCGCTTTAACACAATTATTTCCTAGGCACACATTTCCGGCATTAATCCAAACTTTAGCCCATGGCAGATAATTACAGTTTTTTTCTGGAGACCCTGTGGTCATCTAATGGCATTGCTGGAGAAAAGATCAGATTCTTATTATTTCCTTTTATGCACTAAGTCCTGCAAGTCCTCCAAGGCCTATAAAAGGCTAGAAAGCTTAATGAGCATTAATTCCCCTTCAACAACACAGAGCACTCAGTTCTTGATAAAATAAATAATTTCTGATGTTCTTTAGCATGGATTCTTCAGTGTTATATCTAAACCAGCTTTATCTAGCTAGAAGGAAAGCATATGACAAGTAGCCAAAAGTAGCTGCAGCAGCACAAACTTTGTATTACTCTGCTATGGCCTGCCTCAACGACAGGTGATGGAGGGGAAGACAGTGCCAGATGAGAGTGTGACTGTATGTCTTCCTGGTAAACGAAATGGCAAGACCCACAGAGACAGTGCAATGGAACAACCCCGTGCTCTTCATCTGAGATGCGCAGTGTCCTGCTGGAGGACGCCACTTCCATGAAATGCTGCCTGACCTGATGTTGATTATGCAGAAGACTTGTTGACCCAATATTTGAACAAAACCTTGGAGGGTGATGTGCAGACTGACCATCCACATTGCTACAGGTGGGCTGGGCAGCTTTTCAAGGTTGATTAGCGCTTTGTGTACAGTGGTGGCTAAAGTGTGTAACGTCACAATGCTGCACTTTGGAGTTGTGGCGGCTGTGTTTGCTTCAGAAAAATAAAACCAAAAAACTGAGATCTCTCGTCGGCATTTGTGTCACTGACAAACCCTGTCATTCCTTATGGGAAGCACAGAGAAGAAAGCGTATCTGCTACATATGGGAGCATGAGCTCAGTAAGCGACTGTGACAGTTCATGCACATACATATTGGAGGCATACTGCAGTTCGAAACTGAGGCAGGTAGAAGGACTAATGGTAGAGCACGGTATTGCCTGCCCTGACAAACCTCTGGCTCCAGCCTTCAGGCAGCAGGACAGGTTGCCATGCTATTCCCCAGCAGGTCTGAGGGGATGTGCCATTGTGACAGATCTGCCTAGGACAGCCTGTTGAATAGATATGCAAATCCATTGATGATTTGCTGTGTGCATCATCCTCTCTTTTGAATTTAGTAAACCACTACTGGTCTAGTTTCTTTTTTCATGGTTCTTGATATATCTCACACTTAATTTTCAATAAAATGTTTATTTTTGTTTAGAGAAGAAAGAGTTCATACAACAGAGCTGGCCTGGCTAAGGGGTAGCACTGTGTTTTATTTTGAGGCAAAAGTCACTCAGGTTATAAGATAGTTCCAGTTTATTTTCTTTAAAATCATGGTCTCCAGTTGCTTATTGTGTTTCTGCTGGTGACAGTGATAACATTTCTAAGACAATTTCTTATTGGGAGTGCCAGTAAACAGCAATTCAGGCATCAAACCACAGCTTTACTGCTGACTGATAACCTAATAGTGACAGGCAAAGGTATGAATTTAGAAAGAAAACAAACTGCTTTTCAAATACCTCAACTGAACGCCTTTGTTTTAGAGGAATTGGTCCATGCAGAAAATAAGAAGAATGTATCAAATCAGATTATTTTAATGAATTTTATTAAATGAACAGCCTAATCTAGAGCTAAGTGTATGCATCTCTGATGAAAGCTAGTGTTACTGTCTGAGATTAATTAGCAGTGGACTAATGCAAGGATTAAATCAAGTTAATAATTGAAATTGGATCAATAAATCAATGGAATCAAATTACTAAGTCACAAAATTAATACAACTACTTAAATTTAATCATGAGGTTGGCAGAAGAAAGTTCTACCTTAGTAGGTGAATGAGAATTTGCTTTCTTTGTTTTGAGTTTTAACTGGTATTCCAGCTTGAAAATGAGCACTGATTAGTTGGTGAATTTTTATGAAGGAAAATTAACCAAGACAGGCAGTAAAATTGTTTTTACTAGTTTTACAGTAGTACAGAGACTAAAGTGACACTTTTACCACTCACCATTTCTAGTTAAAGCTCATAGCTGCTAAAGTAGTCATTTTACTACTTCTGTTCTATTTCCTCCATATGTAAAAATAGAAAATTTAGGAAACTTAAAATTCAGTAGATGCTTCTGAATGCAATAGCTGCTTTTTGTGCATGTGTGTGTTTGGTTGGTTTTGAGAAGACAGTCAATAATGACAGATTTTACAGTTTGAGCTTCTAGGATTCTGTAGGTACTCTGTTCTGTCCATACAGTTTCACTAGCACGTAAAAACCCATCCACACACAGAGAGAGTAAAATTACACCTTCCCCAAAATAAAGCAAGTGACTTCTTGATTTTCCTGGTCTCTCTGCTTTATGTGATTATCTATTACAGCTAATCTTTCACATAGTGAGGGACTAAATATAGAAAACTATTGTATCTTTCACCTCTTCTTCCTTTGGACAACTTGTCAAGATAAGAAAGAAGTACCTCTCTACTATGTTGACTTAACTGTTACAGAAAACATGTTCCACTTTACCTGAGGATTTTTTATGTGACTTTGGGACTAAGTAGACGGTTCACGAATTTTAAATATGGACTGATCTGAGTCCCACACCAGAGGCAGTCTTTAGGCTTTATGTCAATTTGTTAAGTTCCACCCAAGATTTACCAGTAACGTACAAAATTAATCATCAGAACATTGTAGTTAGATGTGTGAGACCTGTACTAAAAAAAAAAAAAAAGCTACCAATTTTCCTTTTGGTCTAAAAAACCTGGTCCTGTTCTAGGCAGCTGTAGGAATTACTGGTAATTGTCACCATCTAGTTAAATATAATTCGATGACCTGGTTACTTCCTTGCATCAGACAATAAAGTCATGGAAGCTGTGTGGCTTCATTCGAGACAAAAAAGTATGGATTGCTCTGATCACTTTTAGCATAACCATGCACAGCTGTGTTTGTATCTCTGTATGGTGGTCTTCCATTTACTATAAACTTCCGCTGAGCTGTGTTCAGATATGGGTTACTCTGCCTGACATAGCAATGCAACTCTGTCAAGCTACTGCCAGCATACCAGTCCTAAGGTGAACTATATAATAGAGATTTCTATTGGAAGGATGTAAATCAGCAGCAGATATGAAAAGCCTATGTGTAAAACATAACAATACAATCATAAAACTTTGTAGTAGCATGCAGGTTTCCTCAGTTCTCTACTGTCAGTTCAGGCTTCCGTGGCTTAATAGCTGTATAAACCTTGCAGACAGGAAAGAACCATTGATTTGAACAAATTCAGGCATGCACTGAGGGGGTAGAATTGTATCTCTGCAGGGTGCTCGTTCTTTTTTTGTTGTCTCTGAATTGCCATGATGTGCACAGAATAAGATTGGCCTCTCACAATGCCCGCCTCAACTGGCAAAGTCCTGCACGTTGCATAGCATGAAGTGGTGCGAGGCAGAGCTGGGGATGGGGATGGGCAGCAGACTGAGGAATGTTGTGCAGTTATTCCATTTATGTTTCCAGAAACTTGTGTCCTCTCTTGCCTGTATGCAGTGGGCATGGCCCACTGCCCAAGACCATTTAACTGCATGAGCTAGGGTGTGAACTGCCAACTGCCATGTTTGGCACATGAAAACAGCAATTTTGAGCTTACTGCAAAAGAACAGAAATGGTATGTGGTTGCTTTCAGAGGTAATATGGAAAGCTTGGGTTAAAATGTAGTTGACATTTTCTGCATACTGTGCAAATATAGAATCAGATTTTCAAACATTAAATGCTGACAGCTATGGAAAAAATGTTCTAGGCATGTCCTTCAGCACAAAGCAAAACTGCTGAAGAAGAGAAGACCATATAAACATGCAAGTATTTTCATCCTCAGAGGAAATAATTCTCATCATTACAGAATTATTGACAGCAGTTTTCCAGGAGCTCTTGCAGATTTCTTTTTTTTTTCTGAAGAAAGGCCTGAGAAATCACCAAGGAATTAAAGTAAGGTGTCTACTCAAGAACACGGTGGCTTACTCTGACACTTGTGCATAGACACACACAGATGGCCAAATACAAATACACAGGCGCTTAGAAAATGTCACATAAAAGTGTGTGAAAGTGGCAATGAGACAAAAAAAGAGAAGCATTTAACGTTTTTCTTTGGGAAAGCCAAGCTAAAAACAGCTACGCAAGTCTAAAATTACCAAACTGCACACTACTGTCTGGAGTTGCTGAGCATTAATGGAGTGCCTTCAATTCCATTGAATTATCTTTCTCTGAGAAATTACTTCACCACCTTTCAAATTCTGTGGTTTACTCATAGAACACAGTGGTAAATAAATATTGGCAAGTAGGAATCTTACAGTTAGCTGACTTATGTTAATGAGATTTCAATCATTTTTGGCAGGCTGGAGGGAGCAGGACCAAATAAAAATCACATATAAGTTTTATGATATGGTTGCATCTTAAGTACAGCATGAGTCTTCCTCCCTTAGTGATCCAGAGCAAGAGATATTTTAAAGGGCACTGCAGCTTCTTCTCTTCCCATTCACTGGGTTTCCTTCCCAGGCTGCCAAGATTTCACTTATTTTTCTCTAAATGAATGAAGCTGCTGAGTATTCTCTCTCTTTGCTTCAACATGCTGTGTTGACTTTTTATGCTGTCATTTTGAACACTAAATGAAATGCACTGCATTTGCCAAATTTCTAATGGTGGCTTTCCTTTCATGAGGAAGTGACATATGTTTAAATCATTCTGTTGGTGCTTAGAGAACATAGTGAGTTTGACTAAAAGTTCAAAATGAAGCCACAAAACAGGCAATAATTCAATCTGAAAAAAAAACCAACCACTTCTCAATTTGAGTTTGTGTAGGAATTGTGGAATTCAGGCCTTTTCCCTTCATACCAACAAAGCTGTAGTGGTATGTTTCCACTTAGGATATAACGGTTCACTTCTGACTTGTATCTCCATCTGCAAGAGTCAATTTTTTAAACACTTTATCCTGTATGTATTTATTTTGGTTTTATAAAGTGCTTCCAGTGAGGACATACTTCACAAAAAACAACTTTTAACATCTACAATTACTTCAATCAGTGCTCAAAGAATATGTTTTAAAACAAAGTAAACTCGAAATAAAATGGAAAAAGTAAATTCAAATTTAGAAATTAGGACACAGAAGAGAGCAAGTAATTATATTCTTGATAAAGTAGAAAGATGCCCAAGTGAAAAGGAATACTGTAAATTACTTCTTTCATCACTTAAAGGCTCAGTGAGGAAGATTTTTTTTTTTTTTTTTTTTTTTAAATACAGATCCCATTTTTCGCTGGTCTGGGGTTCTGTTCTGTACAAGTGGGTATACAGACTGCAAAACCCCTGCTGATATTTTACAAGAAGGAATGGCTGTGCCTTCACTCCCACAGGGCAGACCCAAGCCCAAATTAATTCACATTCATTAAGTAGTTATTAATCATAGTATTGGCTATAGTGTAGTTATTATTAGTGGTAACTTCATTATGCTAGTAGTAGGAAGCTATACCTCTGGCATTCTTGGAGGAAACCTTGCAGTGAGGATGTCAAGTGGAACGAATGATTTGGGTCCTTTCTCAAAGGGATGCCAGGACCTTTTCTACAAGCACTTTCATGTGCCAAGCCACAAGGGCAAGTGGAGTTTGAAAGCAGCCTGAACTTGGACTGAATTTAAACTATTTAAAATAACAGTTTGGACACTTGATCCTGGGTTTTGAAGAGGGCATGGAAGAAAGACAATGTGATTGTTGCTGAGGTAAAATTCCTCCGTCTCCTCCAGCAGTACAGTGGAACAATCCAGTGAGGCTTTCAGAGGATTTAGGTGCTATGAAAAAATCCAGCCCTAATATGAAATGGCAGGGATTTTGAGCTGTATCATAACTCTGTGTGTTCATGTTTCTTTTGAATTTCTATTTCTGTAAAAAACACATACCTTTTGCTATTTTGGAGTTGTTTCTTTTGTTCACTTGTGTCTGTAAACTACAGTCTGACTCTAAGGGCTAAAACCTTGGAAGAAGATATTCTCCCCCATCTATAAGGCAAATCCTTAAAATGCCAGAAAGTGGTCCTCTGTAGGATGCACAGATGCATACCCGTCTATGAAATTACTATTATTTTTATCAAAGAATCTCAGCTAATTCTAACCAAGTTCTTAAAAATCTTTGCCTAAGCAAAGCACACTGCTACCTGTAACAGGCTTGATGAGATCGTTCATCAAATGTTGATTTCCTACAAAATCCTTTTCTTACTTCATATTTTAAATTACACGAAAGTGATGGACACAGTTGTAAATTCCATACATTACTAAAAATTATTAAAATTATAGGAACTATTAAAAATACTGAACAACAAACAATGTGTTCTCAGACTGTTGATCCTGCTTTAAGAATCACAGCATTAAAAATTAACAGTTTGAGCTGCATATCTTGGCACATCCCTACTTGTTCATCTACAATGTAATGAAGTTGTTTACTGTGAAGAAGAAAAGAAAAATATTGCGTGTAGGAAGATCAGTAGTGCAGGCATGGGAGGGCTAACCATTATTTTCTTTCTTCAGCAAATCATCACAGGAGGCATTCCAGTGACACTGTAAAATAAGACAGAGATAAACACAAAACCTATGTGTTCATACAAGCAAAATTAAAAATGCCTGTAGCATGCAAGTACTGGGTACCTCAGAGACCTATGTTTCTGCCACTTTTTTGAGATTAAAAATGAAGATAAAAAGTAAAACCACTTAAGACTTTCTCACTGGGTGACTTGCACCATCTCTAGTGTATGTTTCATCATCAACAAGGTAGTCAAGAAATCCCTGTTTCTCTGATTAAAGGAGCAACACTAAATGATTCAGTTAAAGATGTCCAGGGTGGCATTTCTAAACCACTTTTGAGAAGTCAGCCCCGACAAAAACATGTTCAACCTCATCACAGAAGTTACAAACTTTGCTTATGTGATGGTAAAAGTCCTGTTGGCTAATTCTGAAGATGCCAACATTTTCATACTGAAACTGCAGCAGGTTTGATGCATTTGTTTTGTTCTCTGATTGGAGTTCTAATATCAGTGGGAAGGATATTTCCTAGAAATAGTTCTCATAGAAATGGATATGATTGCAAAATGAAGGAGTGGAACACCTTTGCCTGTGAACCTCATATAAGGAGTACCTTATATAACAGTGGCACTTCTGTTTCTTTATTCTTTATGGGTCTTAATCAGCCACGCTTTTGGAAGAACATGAGGGGCACTAGTAGGCAGTTCCCAAGGCACATATAAAATTTATACAAGTCTATGGATAATCCTTTTTGCATAAATTCACAGTCTTGAATGCCATTTCCAATAGAGTTTCTGGCTGTACGAATCTAACTTAATTATCTGTAATTTTACACGAAAGAGCCTGTATCTACACCTTGCATCTAAAGCTCAAGCATCAAGATATCAATGAAAAGCTGTGAGCAGGGTAAAAAACATACGCAACTTACAAAAAAATGTTCCCAGAACCTTACCCATGATTCAAGATGCAAACAACCGTGGGATGCTTGGTCTGTTCTGGAAATTAACGAAATGCAGTATACTTCCTATTTCATAGAAGCTCTTGTACCTAAATTGGAGAATACTTTGCAAAGAAAGTGTGTTTTCACAAGAAACAAGGGGGAAGAATCATCCTTAGCTTAAGCACCTAAAAGTTAGAAAATCTGTGCAACTTAGGCTCCTGTTATTAACAGTGGAGAGAAAAAAATGATGTTGTCCTGTGATCAGAGGTCAATAAAGAGCACATCAATCTTTCTTTGATAGTGCCTATTTTCCTCTCTTGGTCATAAAATACCCTAGAGGGATTAGATCAGGCTTGACATCTTACTTTTAGACATCTTAATTTAGAAAACATGGCTTCCACTCAGCATGATCGATCCTACATGCTTTGTAGAATAAGAATGGTGAAGAAAGGAAAACATGATTTTATGCTTTAATTACACTGCTAGCCATCTATTGTATGGGTATCTAATTTTACCCTTTTTGATGCCTTTCCTTCCTTAATTTTAAGTTGTATTATAGATTCATATTTTAAACTGATTTAAGAGCTTACATATTAGTCATTTACTACTTTACTGCAAAATGAAGTTTACATCCATTCTCTGTAAACATCAAAAACAAATCAATGAAATATTCAAAGCAACCCTATGTTGTGACTTCACTCTGAGAAACTCGTGAAAAGTACATGTAAAACCTGTACATTATGAACACTTTCTTTGAATTTTCCATTACCACTATTAGTGGTAACCTAAGTGTGTCATCTTGAAAATATCTATCTGTCTGGCTTGTGTGCAAGAGAAATACACTGTAATATTCTTCTGGTCAATTACCAAATCCATCAAGGATAGTAATATTTCCAATATTTTTCTTGCTGTTCTGTACATCTATAAGAAACTATGGGCATATGTCAAGTTCTTAGTCATCTATGTAGCCATAGAAATAATACAGCATCAATCAGTCTTGGAAATTGAGTTAAAGTTGGCAATTTTATTTTTCTACGCACTCATTAAATATTTAATATTTCTTCTTGTCCTTCAGGGAATAAATTTAAGAAAAATGACTTCCCCTCTAAATGGTCTCACTTCTATCAAGCGCCCCAAGTAAGCCTTTCCTATGATAGATTATGCTTGGTTCCACAGAGCTCCTACCTGCTCTATTTGGAGACCATAGTTGAGCTCATCCAGATGGTTTTGCCTCCTTACATGCTAGATAAGGATTCTTTGTGAGACATTTTAAAATGACCCATGTGCAGCCAAGGTCTAAGGTGTGTATTGAAATGCTGAGAGTGGTGTATTATTTAGAATAAATATTTAAATTAAAGTATGTGTGGTTGTTTCCTTAAATTGCTTTAGGTGCAAAAGAAAACAAAGAATTGAAAATGAATGAAAAAAAACAGAAAAACACCTTTAGTATTATGGACTGTTTTCAGTCCATTAGGATACATAAGTAATCTACATTTCAATATGTATTTAATTTAGTGAACCGACAACGTCTGTCCTTCAAAATCTTCTTACTACACATGTTTTATAATTCATGTATAGGCCTGGTTTTGAGTAAGATTAACGTATTTTCCTTAAACACTAGTATTCTGAAACAGTGAATAATGAAAAAAAGTATTCAGTAACGTTTCAAATACTTGTGAATATAATTGAACTTCTGATTATTATTATCTATTTTCATTAGCTTTTCTGTGACTGGAGAAGCAAATTGGTGCTGTGTTCATATGAAAGCTCACATAAAAAATGTGCTGTCAAGATAAACCTAATTACAAATCAGAAAATGTTTTAGGACTGTTCCTTCAGGTAAAAAATATATCATCCAATAACCTGAATGAAATATTACAGAGAAATATAAAGCTAGAATACTGAAACTCAAAGTCTTAGAATTATAGTCCCAGTCTCCAAATATACCATGAGAGAAATCTCTTTTCCTAAAAATTAAGGCAATTATAAATGGCAATGGAAACCTTTTCAGTTTGTGGAAACTTGTAGGTGTTGTTTCAGAAAGTCATTGTGAGGTCTTAGTCAGCTACCTGTTCGAAACATGGGCTGGAGAAGAGGGGATTGGTGCCCAAGAACACACTTCACACCACCTATCAAATTGAAAGGGGTATTGAAAAATTTGTCTCAGTAGAAAACCCATCAGAGGGAGGCCTTCTTCTGAATTAGGTATCCAAACCAGACAGAAAACAAGGAAACTACTCCTCTTCACATCTTTTCTCCTGGTCCTGGTTCAAGGCCCTGCCAAGAAAGAAACATGGAGGGCTCCAAAGCCTCCTCTCTGTCCTCTGAAGGCCTTGCTGCCAGGTTAGGGGCTGTAATATGAGACTGAAAGCAATCTAGACACAGGGAATTTAGGGGCCGTGACATTAGAAGGCAACTCTGAATGTTCAAAGAGTTCAGGGGTCCCAGGACTATCAAATCCACAGATAATTCATGCTGTTAGGTTGCAATCTCAAGATAGGCAGGGCTGCTGCCATGCAAAAATTACTATTTCCACATATTTATTCTATGGAGAGACCAGAGAACTCTTTCCGGATGACATCCAGACAACAGGGACAGAAACACTAATGCACATACAAATGAAATAAAGGAAGAATAAGTAAAAGTTTCATGTATGGTTGTGGTTTGTTGGTTTTCTGTTTGTTTCTTTGTTTTTGTTTTGTTTTGTTTTGTTTTGTTTTGTTTTTTTTCAGAGCACTCATTGCCTTCGAAAATTCCTCACTAAATATGTTCTTTCTAAAAGGTGTTTTTGTATGAAAATAGAATGCATTATCCAGTCGGTTTCCATGGTAACTTTGTTTCTTATTAAATGGAACAGGAAAAAAGCCTAATTAACTCATATGACCTTTCATTTGTTAAAGTGTTCTGCTATACCTTTAGTGGGTTTGTCTCCTGTAGATTGAAAGACGCCATTTCCCTTTGGCTGTTTTTCTTCTTTAAGAATTACAGCTTTTTCATATTAAATTTAGATCATCACATGCGAACAGCAAATGGTGTATCAAGGAGAAGAATGATGCCTCTCTGTCTCTTGAAGCTTCTCTTAACTTTCAGACATAAAGCCACTTTACCTTGGCACTGCAGGAATACTCATTATGCTCCTCATTCTCTTTATAAAATCCTAAATGACAGTCTTCCAACAACTATCTCTGGTGCTAGTGAAGTGTTGTCCCTTAGACAATTAGTTTAACCCCTTTACCCAGGGAAATATACTAAAATAAATAATGTTTTAAAAACATTTTAGAGCAAGAATAATGAAAAGGAAAGATAAAACAGTGTAAGGAATTTTCCAAAGGAAAATGGGCAAGAAAATGCATGGGCCTGGTTGTAATTCACACTGTGGCCTCTTTATCTTTGCAATAGTCTTAAGAAAGGTATCCACTGCATTTGTTCAGTAACACAGCACTGGGAAATGCTATGGATGCAGAATAGTGAAATCAATATTCTAAAAAATCCAAATATTTTCTGTTTCTGCAGATTTTAGTGTATAATTGAAAGAAAAAAAAAGTCATTTGAGAATTGAACCTCTAGTTTAGTTTTTTGAATTTTCCACAGATAGTCTGTGAGCCTGTGCCCAGATCTTCCTGACACTCAAGGCGGAAGTGCTGAGAAGTCCAACACTGTGGCAAACAGTGTCTGGTGTGGGCAATCCTGACATGGTTAATAGGTTTTACAGGAGGATTTCAGCAGTAAAGGTGCTCAAGAGGCCTTGGCAATGCTTAGCCCAGTCTTGACTGGGTAAAGCATCATTGTCAGTGAAGAGGAGGGGAAAGAAGAGGAAGATCTCCAGGCTTTCAAACTAAGGGCAGGCCAAGAAGGTTACTCAGGCTAGAGGCATATATGTGAATGCCTCCTCTTGCCGCAGGCATCCAGAAAACTACTTGCTAGAGACCTTTTACTAAACCAGCAAGGACCAACAGCAGGCAGCAGAATGATACTCATACAAGGCATGATGCTACACCTTGCCATGCTGGGATGCAAACTCAGCAGGTAGTTGAAGAGCTCTTGTGCATCACCTGAAGTAAGACTCCCATGGTTCCTCTGTCCTCGCCACAGTCCAGATCACCTGAGAGGCTTTACACCAGCGCTGCCATGGAACTAGTTATTTGACTCTAGAAGAAACTGTTTCTCAGAGAATAGTGTGTTCCTGTTCCTTGCCTTTCTTTTAATAACTTGCTGCAACTGACATTTAATCTATGTATTTGGTCTGAAGGAGTACTGAGGGATTCCTGGTGACTCTAGTAAATAAAGATATTTGAAATGTCGCTGCTCTGTGACAGCACTTGGCCTAAGTGAAGCTGGCTCAAGTAAACAACGCGTTTAGGAAAAAGGTGGTTTAGAGCCAGTGATTCTAAGTAATGCACAATGTTCTCAATACAAATATAAGTCTCTCCTTATGTATTACAGGAGATTTTTTTTAGTAGGTATGCTGGCTCCAGAAGGCAGGTATTCTTTATATATATGTGTGTTTTGTACATTCATTTATGCTTCAAATGGCATAGTGCTCTTAGATGTGGGCAATTTTTCAGGGTTGGTCCTTCTCATCAGCCTGTTTTATTTGCAGCCTTGAAGTTTATTTGCAATGAATAGAAAAAAACAGTATTCACAGTTAATATGCATTGGTTCTGTTCATACAATGTCATCTGGGATTAGGTAGACTGTGCCCTATGTACTGTAGTTTAGGCACCATCCTTGGAAAAAGGTGCCAGTCCCATAGGGTAAAGCAGGCTGGTAGCTTTTCACAGAAATACAGCGCTCCCCAGCCATACGGTGGGAAGGAAATAGAGTGAGAATACAGGATATGGCACTGGGACACAGACACTTGGCAGAAGGAGCCGAGAAGGGCTGGAAAACGGTTGGAAAATGGTTAGAATATGTATATGGTTAAAGGTAAGCCTTGGGATATGCAGGCGGAAGGAGAAGCTGCCCACATTTGCAGTGGGTTCTGGTCAGAGTCCAAGGCAGCACAAATAAATATATTTTCAAATTACAAACGTTTGATTGATGAGGTGGGGCTGAGAAAATTTTCACACTTCAGTTAGACTGTTCTGGTATTCTTGTGGCAACAGAGACATGATGGGACACAGAGAAAAATGTAGGAGAAGTTCCTTTGAAGCCTGGAGACAAGAGTTAGTAAAGAGAGGTCTGTGGAAGAGGCTAGACAAAGGCTGGCTGATTAGTTATTGAAGGCTATGGTGGTGTGTAAATGCAAATGATGAGAGCATGGGCTAAGACTACAGAATTGAAAGTCTAGAACCGAAAGTCTCTGCTCCAGGGTACAATGTTTAGCTTCTGGTGTAGGGTGGCTGTATTGTCACATGGCAATATGACAGTAGTCCCCTCTATGTTAAACTGATAGCTTCTACCCTGCAAAAATTTGGCCTTTTGGTCCTCCTGTCGTGCTCTGTGGTTGTACAACAGAATAATATTTTTATTGTGATTTTTTAATTTCAAGTGCCTGTAATAATTTGAGGGCTGCATTTCAGGCTATCATACGTAGTTGCTGATTTATATCATGAAACTGAGGTTGTGTTGCACACTCTGGAGCATGGCATGACAAAAGGAACACATGGGTGTGTAGATTTTTGGAGGTGCACAACAGAGGGTTCAGGGGAGGTACTCAGAATGATAGGAGACAAATCTGATCCATTTTTGTCAATTGCTGCTTTTTGATGGCCATCACTCACCAGAACCATGCCAAGGAAGAGGAAACTAGTCCTGGGAAGAAACCAACATCTGTGCAATCAGCGGACCAGGACTGGAAATTAACTGGCAACTCTCATACTCATGAAACTTCCAGTCTCCCAGGTATAAAAATACCCTAACAACAAACAAAAAACAAAAGCAAAACAAAACCAAAACCAAAAAATACCCCAAACCAAACCAAACAAAACAGAACAACAACAAAAAATCCCAAACAAAACAAAACAACAGAACAAAACAAAACAAAGCCCAAAACTGTCAAATTAATTAAGAAAGAGGGAGAATAGAAATAAATAGGAATTTTGTTGGGAGAAAGCACAACCTAGAGCACAGCAGCACATGATACCAACTTCAAGCTGATGTAGGCTCCACCGATGCCTTGCAGTGTCTGCAAGAGGCACCTGACATACACCCATCAGGGAAAGAGCCTGAGACTGAGTATTCCCACACTGTTTGAGACCAACAGAAACCGCACCATCAAAGTCACAGCAAGCTGTGTGCTTTTCATCATCCCATTTCTGAAGAATGCCAGGGTCTCACCTTGGTATAATGTGATGCAGTGGCACTGTGATGTTGTGGCAGATTTTCTGTTTCTGTCACTGTTTCCCAAAGTTGTGAATCATAGCTCATCTCAGTATTCTGTGGAGCTGGATCAATGTGGATACTGAGGCACTGTGGGAGGCAGCTGCCTTTTAGAGAAAGACGTGGGATTAAAAAAACACAGAAACTAAAGACAAATGAGGGTATGACCTGTGGTCTGGTATGGCCTTGCCAAAGGTACCACAAGGTGCTGCAGGATAGCTGGTATTCCCAAAGACTCCCATATAACATGTAATGTGAAGGTAGCTGGGATGGTCAGAAGGTACTATATGAGCCTGAGATGAGTGAGAAAGATCAGACTCAGCCTTCCTTAATGGAATATCCTTTGGGAACAATCTAACAGAAGGTAGCACAGATATAGGACTGGAAAGCACTTCCCCATTGGACACTGTAGTCTGCTTTTCGTTATCCATGCTAGGGATGCCCCTGGCCCCATGCTCAGCAGGAACAAAGAAATACAGATGCTGGCCTTTTAGTATGTGTGAAATGGTGTAGCTATGTGCAAGACAGCTGTAGCTCAGGGACATATATGGAGAATCATTGGCACACTGCTTGAGGCATGTGAGATGGTTACTGGATTATCAAGCGAGTTTAAACCAGCAGCTTGGAGCAAAAGGGTGAACAGAGCTTTAGCAGGTCAGGATGCAGAACAAGGCACTAATCATCTAGCTTTTTTCAGGACAGTTCTCCTACCCCTTGCAGAGGAACTGGATAGGGAGCCACCCTCTCTAAATAACCATCCTCAGGAAGCCCCAAACATGGATCTGAAAATGCATAACTGCAGCTGCCACAGGACCTGGTCACTTCCTGCTCCACAAGCCTTGCTTGAGCTCCAGCTTTCTGAGAACACTGCAGTTTTAGAGCTCCCTCATTCTAAATGCCACATAGAGAGGCATGAGGACAAACAAAATGTCACATCAGACATTGAAGAAGTGAACATAGCATGAGCATTATAAAGCTCTGATATTCTACAGCTCAGTGCAATTTCTGGTACTGGCAATCCAGCAGAGAAGATGCCTGAAAGCGCAGCATCTACCACCCACACTGTTGAGAACCATCCTGAGTTCCACTGGGCCAAAGAAGGAAATGGATGGTTAACAAAGAATTGAATTAACAGCCCGATTATATGTTATATGACAGAGCCAAGCTCAAGTGATTTCTGCTATTGGGAAAGAAAGGCTTTTTTTCAGCAAGCTCCACCAATCTGAGAAACACTTCGAGTGTTAGAACATTCACTTCCCTCCACACTATCATGTCTAGCTTTTGGAAAATCTGGACAATGCCATTGCCTTTCTGCCTTAATCCGTTATCTCTCCATTTAAAATGGTAAATACAGAATGTGATTCAGATCAGGCATAGCTCTATGAAAGCATGATACTATGGAAATGTTCCTGTAATAGCAATTTGTAATGCTACAATAGTGGGGTGTTGTTTGGTGGCTGGTTTTTGTTGTTGTTCTTGTTGGTTTTGTTTTGGGTTTAAGTTTTTTGTTGTCTTGATTTTGGGTTTGGTTTGTTTGTTTGTTTGTTTTTACAATGTAAATGTATAGATATTTTCTGTGTAACATAGTAAATAACTCCATAAACAGTAAACGCTCCAATATTTCAGAGCAATAAAATGTAAAAGATAGATTAGGAAGACAGGTTTAGCCTGGTGTCCAGTAACCTCTTCCTAGCGTACCTCAGGTTTTTCTCTAATCTTTGTTACTTTCTCCTTGTCACTTGTACCACAAGACTGGAAGGGAACTTCAGAGCCATCAGCTCCAGCAGGTTCATCTCCTGTTATATATCAATTAATCTCTTTCTAGAACTTCCAGGCTGAAAAAAATTGAAGGTGTTCTCTCTCAAGCCTCCAAACAACCTGTTCAGTGCTCTACTGTGCTGCTTGGAAATAATCTAATCTGAGCAAATATATTCATGGTCCATTCATACCTGTGTCAAAGGAATCCTGTAGCATAAACAGGTTTGTATCTCTCTTGTTCTTTGTCTGCTTGAGACAGCAATGAAAGCCCCACTCAGCCTTCTTCCTGCTTGTCTAAGCAAACCACGCTTCTCAGTCTCAGCTAATAAAATGTATTTTCCATTTTCTAGAACAGTTCAGTTAATGTGCCCTGAGTTTAGCTCATCTGAATTCATCTCCATGAACACAGGTAACCAGAAGTTTATGATCTGCCTGATGGGACCTCCAGAGGACTATAGTATTTATTTTTCTCTCTCTCTCTCTGTAGGAAGGGATAGATTATAGATTTAAAGTTGCATTTTTCAGTCTCATCATATTGGCAGACATATTTCCTGTGTGTCATACTCCTCCCTGAAATTCATCTGTAGTTTCCAAGTATAAGGTCCCAGTTCACAAATAAATTTTCAGAACTGACTCTGTCTACATGGCACTGCATCTTCTACTATTAACCTACTGTTCAGTGGTTCCTCTTCAGTCTCCGTGGCCATTCAGTTTTCCTATATTCTATTCTGAACCTACTTTATATAGCTAACTTTGAATTTCAGCTCACCAGCAGATTAGTATACCCTGTTTTTTTGCATCGTCTTCCTTTTTGTCTTGAAAACGTTCCTGAGAGTTAACTATTTTCCAGTCTCAACCTTTTATTTTTATGCAATGAAGATCAGATTCCCCATTAGTTTTTCATAACGGGTATCATTTTACTGTGTGAGTATTCTTACTGATTTCATCTAAATAACTTGCAGAGTAAGATATTGCTTACAAAGAATAGATCTGCATTTCACCTGGAATGTATAAATTACAAAGGACATCTAGTTTACAGGCTAAGTAAGAATTTACCAACTACCTGCAGGATTATTCTTTCTGTTATGCACTTCTGTTTATAAACCAGTCTTTGACCAGAAAAAGTAGTCTTCTCTATAAATACATAGAAAAAAATAAAGAGGCTGAGACCGTGTTTCCCCGTAAGCTAAAGCTTTCAAGAAGCATTATTGGAACAAGGAACAGTCATTTTTCTTTTTTTTTTTTGGGTAGAAAAAAGACAGAGGATTTATGACGTGTGTAACTGTGTTAGAAGCTGATCTGAATTAATTTAACCTGGGGCATCTAACAACAATGTAGTTGAAATAATTTTAATTATTATCATTCTGATTGAAGACAGTTGAAAATTTTTTCATTAAAATCTGTGGCTTGTTAAATGAACTAAACCAGGCATCTTAAAACAAAATAGCATTAAAACTGAATATGCTATCCATTATACAGAGATGCAACACAGATTTGTATTTACATTTTTTTGACATTGTGCTATAATTCAGTGTCAAATACTTATATACTTCACCTGATAAAGTGTTTCATGATTGGCAAGGTTTGCACAGTGTCTTTTAGCTTGGTTGGGAGGAAGGCATGTGGCATCTTTGCATACACTTGAAAAGAAAGACTGTAGCACCCATCATTTTCAGTGCAGGTACTCCCGTCTTTTGTTTACTTACCAGACTTTGACATCAGAGCGATCGTTTGTTCTGGCTGCTGTTTTAACTTCTGCTTTCCTGTATGATGCAGGTGTCTGTAAGCCTCTTATTTTTCTTGGCAGTGGTTTTGTTGCCTCTTACTGAGCCTTCAGCTTGGGCTGGCTGCTCCTTGGGGGCCAGGAGCAGAGGGGCATCCCCAGGGGCAGCAGGGCATGGTCACTGGCTCACCCGGCTGTCCACCCAAAGCTGGGCAAGTCCCTAGCATGAGGTAGGCCTGACGTGAATCCCAGAGGTCAGCAGGTACGTGGCAAGGTACGGGCACGGCTGTGACCGCTGCAGTGCAGCCCTGGCAGTGCCTTGGGGTGCAAGGTTCAGCTTAAAACCAGCTCCGGGGCAAGAAGGCTGATTCCTTGCTGAGGCGTCTTAGCAGACCTGTTCAGGGGAGCCTCTGCTGAGGCTTTTTAGCAGAGCTTTCAGCAACAGCTCTCTTCGAGGCCAGGCACCTGCAGGTATTAACTAAGTTGGCCTAGACAAACCCCTGGGAGTGGGGTGATGTTCTCAGGGGTCTGACATTCAGTATCACTGTATACATTGGCTATCATAGAGAAAATTATACTTTTCAGTGTGAAAAAATGCTCCCAGAGGGAAAATAAATGGTTATGCTATTCACTGAAATTAGGGAAATGTGATTGCTGCGTGTCGTTGAGGCTAAGGAGATTAATTGGTTCCTGATCACCTATTCTCCTCTTTGAGATGGGCCCAAAGGAAAATAACAGCAAATAGAAACATTGCAATTTAGCCACCAGCAAACTTTGGAGGTTTAATTACTTCCCTTAATTTTTTGGGAAATAATTTTTTACGTTTACAATAATGTAAGCATCTTAATGTTAACTTAGGTCTCGTCGTTGCAGGATTTCCCCAGATATCAGATAGCCACAAAGGAGGTGACAACAGACTGATGCAATAAATTGAAGAGAATTACTAAAAGCACAACAGTTCACCACAAAGAAAACAACAAGGAGGCAAAGATACAAACAGAGAAATACTCTCACCTTTCCTCATTTTTTTTGCTATGAAACGCAGCTATTTATTAAACAGTGGTGAGTTGAGAAGGGGGTTGGAACTGCAAGCAAGGAAACTGCCTCTGGCTTTTTCATTCCTGCTGTTTTGAAGACTTAGTTTCCACTGTTTGTAAATAAATAGGACAGCATCAAAGGTATGTGGCTCCACCTGTTCTTCCTCCTAACAGAAATAAGCTGCAGAACCTTGAATGTTGGGTAAATGCTGGACTGAACAGGGGCAGCGACATTTATACCTCCTGCCTTGGCATCCACGTACATTACTGATATCTTTTTCCGTGCACTGTACTTGAAAGAAATGTAACTGTTCTAAGCCAAAGAATGTTTGATCACAACTTTCTCTGACGTTCTAAGCCTGTTGCTTGTGTTTATTCTTGGCTTATTTTGTACATGAAAAAACAATTCTTTTATACCACTCTTCCAGGCTTCTTTAAATATTTGCATTCCCAGGAAGACAGAATGTCTTGGTGAGGAATCCTGCCAAAAGCATATGTATGAGCTCAAGTATGTTTTACATTTACAAATTAAGACTCCTCCCAAACATTCAGGAGGAAGAAAGATGGCTGCAGAAATATTTAAATGAAAAAAATCACAAATTAATAGATTAATGTGCAATTAGAACTGGGGAAAAAAAAATAAATAAATGTTTTCTCCACCACTAGCCAGATGAGGTGCAAAATATTTCAAAAAAAAATGGAATCACTCTGCTGTAAGCATAAAAAGAACTGACATAAAGTCTCATGAAAAAACACGACAATTTCTACAAAAAATACAGAAACATCCCTAGAAGAAAGAACCTTTGAATGTTTGCTATTAGATAAACATTCCTATTGATATTCCTATTGATAAAATAATTAACTAAATTAAATGCTGTATAGAATACACTCGGTTCCCATGAGAAATGTGTTTTGACCATGCTGTATTGTCACTATTTTATTTTGCTTGGCTACATCTCGCCTAACTTTATATAGTTTGAGACTTCAGTAGCTGCTCTGAAAAAGTTGCTGCCTTTCCCTTGTTGGTTGTCTGGAGAGGAGTCAGCATCTCCAGAGAGTATTTCTGCTCGCCATCTTTCTGTCTTACTCTTGGCTCTAATTCAGTTGTTATATGGATTGGCTACCAGGGTGGTAGTGACTCAAATTTTGAATCACCAGCTAGACGTGAGCTAAGCAAATAAAGTATCAAGAATTATGCTGCTTTTTACTGGCTGGTCAAATGAATGGCTTTGGTGAAATCTATTGTATTGTGAATATTAGGATATATCTTGCTTTGTGTGTGTTGGGTAAGATCTTTTTCTTCACTTTCACTAGTATTAAGCTGAACTACACGCATTTAGAGGAAACTACACACTTGTCTTGCTCAAGCATCAATTTGGTGCAATTGAAAAGTACTCGGTCTTTAAATATAAAATTCCTGTTTCTGAAACATTGTTATTTTTGTTTAGAGGAAGAAACACAACGTAAGATGTGCTTGTTTTATAATTGGACATTTTTTCTAGTATTTATTTCTCTGAAACACTTTTTTTCCTTGGCTTCTTGTTCTGTCCTCAAACGTGTATGATAATCTCACTTTGCTCTCCTACTGCTACTGTTTTCAAGTGGCTGCAGTTATAAGTAGCTAACCTGCTGAGACATAGTTTATTTAATACCTGAAGCTGTCTTAGGGACCAGACATTTGTACAGAATACAAACAATTGTCAATGGGCAAATGGATCTGGAAGAAATAAGGACCTAGCCAAACCTTCAGCAGATGAGAGTGTTGAGGGGTTTTTACGTACAGCAAATAGAGATCATAGAAAGCGTGTCCAGGCTTTGTGTAAAGTTGGGAATTTAAAAAAAAAAAAAATATTCTGATTGCTCAGTACTTTTGTTGTTTAGGCTCTTTATAAAACAGAGGAATAGACATAAGCAAACCTTAACATTTCTATTCTTTGGGAATAGGCTTTTTCATAACATGAGAAGGAAAAATAAGAAGAGGGAATAAGCATCCTGTACCTGAAATGTCTGAGTCTTCAGTTTTGTTGGCTGCCCAGATCTGGGAATATTTTAGAAGTTTTGTTTCCAGTTTGAGGTCACCATTCTCGCTTTTTTTGAATGGCAGAACCTGCTCGGTCCTCAGGGTCTTTCTTGTTCATTAGCTACTTTTTGACAATTGCCTCAATTAAGGAGGGAGATGGGGAGAGCTCAAGTAGTCTGCCTTCCTACCTGGGCCAAATCATGTTCCCAGATAAAATCAGGGCAGAAATGTCTGTACATGAGCTTGTGCAATTAAAGTGTGCATTTGCTAATAAGGCATTTTTTGCGGTGCTTGATTCCAGTGAACATTTCATCCCATTGCGCTACTGAGATCAGAATTGCCTATTTCAACGTTTCAAAACCTGTAAATGAAGCTCCAATTATCATCAGATCAATTTAAAAGTAATGATGCTTTAAAGATTCTCATTCATGTCTTTTTGTTGACTGATTGCTAAACTGTCTAGATAAATTTGAACACATATTAAAACTTTTCTCCGTATCTGCGAAGCATAGAAGCTTTCATTTTTTAAATGAAAGGCTAGATTCCAGAGTGTTCAGATTACTTCAGGAAGCATGACTATAAGAAAAATTTACAAAGATGAGACAGAGATATGATAGGGAGTAAAATGCCAATCATGATTGGATTTGGATTGTTAAAAGGTATATATTCTTCACAGAAAAAAAGAATAATAAGTAAATATTAAGCTACTGTGTTAACTCTGGGAATTAAGGATGTCATAGATGTTTAAAAAGTAGGAAATGATTGTACAGACAAAACAATCTGCTTAAGTAAAAACTTGCTTTGAGAAGAACTCTAAAAAAACATTCTAAGGCTTAGAGGTGTTACTTGATATCCAAGGACTGGATGGGAACCGGAACAGAGATCTCTGAAATATAGCTAGAAAGAAATACTGTTAGAATGTGTAATGGTAGAAGATTTAAACTTCCCACATATAAACTAGAGAACAGAGAGAATGAAAGTGAATGACGTCATCAAGGTATATCTAGAAATGTTGACTCAAAGATTTATTCACACAAATACTACATGAGTAAGAAATGGTGTTGTTTAAGGCCAGGTTTTTAAAGCCTATGAGAATGTTATACGAAGACTGATTTTAGAATACAATCTTGGACTGAGTAACAAAATGTTGGCCTTGCTCTATGCAAATTTACATGAGTAAAACTAGTTTTTTTCTAAGATTCTGAGTGTCAAAGGAGCTTTATTTAAATATTTAAATGGTAGAGTATAGGGTTTCTAATATGCTGTTGGTATGGAATTTCCTTAAATCAAAGTTGCAGAAGGTCTTCAGAATTTGTAACTCAAGTAAAGAAGAAACCTGCAGGCGAGGGTAATATTTCTAACAGGCTTAAGCACCACCTCTGAAAAAGCACAAGGAATAAGCAAGGGTAGAAAAAGGGACAGAGTGAGACAGTAAACATGTTAAAGCTCAGGCAGGAGACAGTTGAGGCTTGTCCTGGTCAAACTAGGTTGCATTTTACATTTGAAGACAGAATAAACAGAAAAATATTTTTTTCAAGTTGTTTAAACGAACAGAAGAGCATAGTACCAGGTCCTGAAAAGTTGACAGTAGCATCTAAGCTTTCATGTTATTATTTTTACCATGGCAAATGCTTAGGTTATTCTTGGAAGGGTGATATTGAGGCAGGTGGACCTTCTGTCTGACCTGTTATACTTTTTGCTATGTTTCTAAGAAAGGAAAACAGGTGGGAAATTATATACAGTAAGCATTCTATTAACGTTAAATAAGATTTAGTTGTTTCTTCCTGTCATCTTCCTCAGATGCTTCAGCTAAATAAGTACCATGACATTGGCTGAGGAAACGAAGGCAGGGAAAACTATAGGCATGTGAATAAAAAAACCAAAAGAACCTAAACAAAACAACAACAACAAAAACCCAAAACAACACAAACAAACAAAACCAAACACCAAACCTCAACCAAACCTCAGGCAGAGCAGAGGCCTCACTCAGGAAATGCAATAAGGTCCCATCAGACAATCACCACCCCAGAATGTGGAAAAAAATGTCATAAGAAATCAGTTTTAAAAATTACTCTGTCAGTGCTCTGTGGTGCTTTATAACTAGGAAAATAACCTACTTCAGAACAGGAAAAGATGGAGCAACATCAGCCATAATAGACGGATTTCAGTAGTAAACAAAGCTTTAGAAATTGGATAATTATTAATTAATAGCATTGAAATTGATACTACAAGAACATAACACATTTTTACTGATGTTAGATACATCCAGAATAACACAATATCTGTCTTAGAAAAGAAAAATTATTTTTCCAGATAGGGAGATAGTGTATCTGACATTCAGTAAAGTATATGATTTGGTGCCATTTGAGACACTTAGTAAACCTGGAGGAGTGAGGTATGAATGTCTAAGGAAGATAAGGAGGAGAAGTCTGTTTGTGTCAAAGAGGATGCATGAATCTAGGGAATGATTACCACCAATGCCCCTAAAGGATGATTTTGGGTGCTTTTTAACAATTTATTAAAGCTGTAGGCAGAAATCGTAGGAGTCTACCAGTTAAAAAAGAGGATAACACAGTTTGGGCATTAAAAAACACAGTAATCATGCGAACATACATTTACCATCAGTACGTTCAGCCTGGAAAGCAGAGAAAAGCTTGTAAAAATGAGAGTAGTGAGGTTCTTCACAGTTTAGTAGGAACAGGCAAGAAGAGTGATTTCTAAGACAGAGACAGGTGACTCTTCAAAGATATATCATGTAAAGTCGTTGTCTGCAATCGCAAACTGTTGTCCTCGACAATCGAGGAGTTCTCTCCCAGCCTCATGTTCCTAGGCTAAAAGCTAAAAATTAATACTGGTCTTGGGAGATGCATGGTAGTCAGATTCCCATTCAAGGAATCTCTTTCAGATCAGTAGAAGTTTCAGAACAGGAAAAAATGGAGAACAGAAACCCTTTCTAGGGCTGCAAACTGCCTCACTAATTTGTTGTAATTAGTTGCAAGGACCTGCCATCCCTTGTAGTGAAATCCCTGGAGGGCCCCTGGCTGCAGACAGCTGCCCTGTCTCTTATTCTAACACACACACCAGAACCTTAGCCAAAATAAATCACCATAAAGCATCCTCAAAGTTCTCATATTAATCCATGGGTTGGCGGCTGCTCTACCACAGTAGCCATCATTTTGGAAGTTTGTGTCTAAAATGAAGCCTAGTGTTTATCTCAAATCATTGCAATTTATTTTATAGCCTAAACCAACCATCTCAGCTCCTTCTGTGCCTGGTAAAGATGAATGCCTTCTCCTGAGACAGGTGTCTAAGACAGGTGGGATAAATTGCATTCTGTAAATGCTTCTCCCTATCTCTCAGCTATTTAGAGAGTCTTGATGTCCAAGATGCCTACCTTTCAGATTGTTAATGCTAGGTAAAATGGAAAGCACACGCTGGAGGTTATTTACAAAGATTTATTGTAGATGAAGGAGTCTAAGCTTTAAATGCCCCAGAGTCAAGGCACCAGTTCCTGTAAAGGATGAGAATTTAAAAAAAGCTTGGTAATCTGTTAAATAGTGAAAACTTCTTTTTCATTTTAGGGGGGCCAGATGGAAGCCCCTTTGTGCACCTTGGGTAAAGGTACACAAAACATGGAGCATTGGCCTAGTACTCTTTGACTTTCCCCCTTACTCTACAGGAAAGGGAGCTGTGTTTCTCCGGATGTAAACATGGGATATCATTCATGGTCTGATAACAGTGTTGATGTTAGAGCTTTTACAAAATTATGACTGGTTATCATTATGTGCAATGGAGATAGTATGCCTCTACTTTTCCAGTTCTCAAAAGTAATTGGATTATTTAGCTTTAAACTTAAAAAAACATACATTACTGTGAAACAGTAAAACTACCTGAAAAACCTGATAGATGATAGCTCCTGAAAGTTGTTAATAACTGAAATTAGGCACTTTGGATGGAAACTCATACAGCAACAACTAGGGTTTTCAGTCCCACTTGTTCTATAATTGCAATATTATTCTCCAGATGATTCAGCAGTGCACTTACACAAATCATGGGCATATACCTCTATTAGCATATTCTTTTTATACCTAATCGATTCACTTTTTCCTACTGTGTGGAATGTTTGTCCCCTCTCAGAGGTGCCAGAATACATCTCCCTTTCCTGGAACTCAATAACTGTTCTGTAGGAAATAAAGACAAAAATTTCTACTTGGAAACTGTTCTACTTTCGAGGAGATCCCAAACAGCTCACTAAGCTCCTTTCCACACTACAGCAAAATATTTGTCCAAATATAATTAAGCCCTCTACAAACACCATCTTTTATTTATTTATTTTTTTTTTTTAAAGAAACATTACAGGCTTTTTGTATCTGTCATAAAAGAGCACAAGTAGCATATTCCCAACATTTCCCTTTGGTAGGTCGCCTTGGAGATGACCACAGACTCCCCTAGAACACTGTAACTGCACTGAACCCCATAATCAGTATTTTTCTCTGTACATCACGGGTTCTTAGATTAACTATAGTTTGGACTCACAGCACTCCATGCTTAAGAAGAACTATATTTGGGGTATTGTATGCTAGATTAGGCTTTATGTTTTTTAAGCTTGCAATAAGATGCTGAGCTGTGGTTTAAATTTTCCTTACTCAGAAGGGGCCTTATGAGGTAACTGAACAGCTAGCAGTGTCAAGAATATAGCCATAGGGTACTGAACTTAAGCTGGGGTACTTGTTTGAAAAACAGTAGTGTAGCTAAACCTAACGAGCCTTCTTTGAAGGCTTTAATTCATATCCTACAAAGCTGCTTCATCTTTTTAACCCTTGTGGTAGCTCTTTAATAGACAGAAACTCATCAGTCTTAGTTTTCCATTTCTTTATTATAAAAAGAGATATCATAGCTAAATTAGAAATTTGATAAAGAAACTGAGATGTCAGATAAAAGATATTTTCCAAATATTCCTATTTGTTATGTGATATAAACTGTAAAAGCAAGAGAATATTTTCATATCCTGTTTTGAGACACAGAGGAAATTGAGCAGGTGATGAATAGAATTGCTTTAGGTCAATTCATGGTTTTCCTTTCTTAATATAGCTATTCAATTAACATGTACTTCATTATAATATTTTTTTTTTACCAAATGCTATCTTATATTTTTGTAAGCTGCTACAAATTTTAAATTCCTTTTCTTAAAGGAAATATACCTCTGTTGTCACACTTTTCAGCACTATTTTTTCATTTTCCTCCTACAATCATTGGGACGTGGATTTTCCTCTTGACAAATAAATGAGGTTTAGAGCTAAAGACATCTGGCAAGGTTTCCTCATTGATTTATAATGCTGAATTGGATTTCTACTTCTGGATTACATTGAGGCTAACTCTGTTTTGCAGCAGTGATGAGAAAATGGTGATAATTCCAAAGAATAACCTAGGTTTCTCAGTCTGTCAGCAGCTCTGAGAACCTCCAACAGCTGTTGGATAAAAAACAGGAGGAGCAACACATTTCTTCTGGCCTTCTCCACAGCTGAGTCTCTGTTTCCTTCTTCCTTTTCCATTTGTTGACATTGTTCTTACTTGGTTGTTGCAATTTCATAAATCAAGGAAGTTTTCCCTCTTGTTAACTTGTTGAGGATTTCTTTCTTCACTGCATGAATAAAATAATGAAGAGATTTTGCATAATTGGGCAAAGTTAAATTTAAAAGAATTTAAAAATAATGAAGTCACTTTAGTTTGTAATTATAGAACTCAAATGGCTACTTAGCAAGGTGCAGCTAATGGACATGACACAAAAGCTGTAAGTAATTTTTAGCATTGTGGAAACAAATCCACATTCCTGACCAGAAATTGTTTCAAGCCTTGGTGCTGTTCATTTCAACATGCAGCACTGTGCTGGAACTAATCCAATAAAAACTCAGAGAGTTCACCTTCATCCTCCTTTTCCCTCAAGGATTTCTCTTTTGGCAGAATCCACTGTGTTCACACTCTGTTTTGCCACAGTTGTTCCCTTCGTTCAGATCCTTTGCTAAATTGGAAAGTGTTTCTCCTTCAGAACTGCAAAAATATCTGTAGTTAAAATTCCACCGGGGCGTTCTGTTTGAAAACACCTTATTTCACTTGTGTTTACCATGCAGTAACCAACCCCCAGTTTTTCACTTACATTAGGGGACTACTCTGGATTTATTTCACCTTCTAATTGCATACACTTTAGGGAGACCCACTTTGCAGAAGCCATCTGTCTTGGTAGCACATTTAACTCTCTTCACGTACCACAACACAGTCCCACTGCATGCTTGGCACCAGGTTACCTTAGGGACTGAAAAACTTGATCCTCTCCCCAGGATTATTCTGTGTCATCAAACTTTCATGGTCTAAGGCTATACTAGCTTTCTCTGGTTTTCTCCTGTCTCATTACAGAAACCCCTGCTGAGAAAATACCCTGGGCAAGCCATGGGGTCTCAAACTGGGTCCTCCAGGGAGACAAATTTTTTTCCAGTGTCTTTAGAGAAACTGCTAAGCAATCTGAACTCCAGACTAGGAACGGAAGTAGTATTTTCAGGACAGAAAAGTCCTTTCTCTTTCCCTTCCTGATGCCACTTGTGACTTGCTCCTGAGCAGTACCCAAAATTTGTTACTAAAAACCTCTTTATAAAGTACTTAGATCCAGCATTATTGCAGCCATAGAAAGTCCTTTGACACCCAATCTGCTACCATACTATTTAATGTTGAAAAGAACATAACATAAGCACGAGGAAATGTGGTTTCTTGTTAAAAACAAGATACAGGGGAAAACCACAGTATAAAATGTTTTTACATGACATGTAATACATTAAATAGTTAGACAAGATATAGGGTGATCAGAGAAAATGCATATTACTTATGAAGAAATGTTAGAAAGACCAAGAAAGCACTTAAGCCAGAAATAAGATGACATCCCAAAACAGTTCTATTAACAGCTAGACTACACAGATTTTCATCATCATGTCCTCACCAAGTTCTGTTACAGAAATAACGCACATTAATTAAGAGGGAAATTTCTAACATAGTTAAATATAGAAACTCAGGGCAGTAATAAATGGTTAGTTTTCCCAGTACAGGGAGGTCCTGAGCTACCATTTCCCACTGAAAATTGGAGTCCCTACTGCAACTGTTCAATGTATTCACAGATGATCAGGAAACAAGGGAAAATAGTGAGGTGACAGTTTGCTGATATTAAGGTTTTTTCTGGTATTAAATTTTAAAGAGGCATATCAAAAGGAAAACTGATTAATGGAAGTTGCAGAAAAGGCTGAAGACAGTGAATCACAGTATAATAAAATAATGATTAAAATCCAATATAAACAAGCAAAATGTGATATTCCTCAGCTAAGATCTCAGTTTTGATATCTTGGCTAGGTACTACTCAGGAAAGATAAGTTCCAGCCCTTCCAATAGGAATTTACCTAAGCAGGAATATAATTATTTACCTGTAAGTATTGAATATAATTAAATTCAAAAGTCAATATGGGTGTATCCACTGTGTTTAAGTTTTCAAGCTATCAGTTCAAAATGTTAAAGCAATTTTCTAATCTTTAAATAGTACTAGTTTCTGTGTCACATTTTCCACCAGAGACCAATTATCCTGTCCAGTTTAGAGTCTTTGCTTTATCTTTAAAAATTTTAACAGAAATTCTGGCCTAGTGAAGATTTCTGAGATTTGGGCAGGACAGAGAGTGTTTTTCTGGAGCCACTGTCTAAATTTCCCATCAATTTACATTTTCTTTTTCACCTTCTACAGCTACACCTTTACAATTTTAAAGTAAGTCTAAGTGCACGCAAGCCCATAGATTTTTAGACTAGACGTGAAACTGTCATGTTTGATATGATAAATAAAATATCTTCAATATTTTTGAAAATAAAATTCATGCAGTTGCTGCTGTGATATTTATCAGCTTTTGTATTGGTTTAGTTCTAAACATGCAGTAATTGAGCACTTATGCAGAAAATGGAAGCACAACAACTGCTTGCACAAAATAATACAGAAGAAATTTGCATCAGAGCTGTTCCTGAAACCATTTTGTAAATACTTTTTCTATATACTGTTTTAAATATTGTTTCCTACAACACTTAAATAATTGAAACAAGATATAAGAAAAATAACATGCACTCCACCACAGAAAGATAGTCAAATGGTGTGAACATATTGAGTGAACTAGTTGCAAAAAGTGTATAATATATTTCACCTTAGAAGCTATTCTAGAATCTACAAAATATCAATTGCTAAAAGAATCACGGTTATCTTGTGAGTACATTGAAAACAGAAGGTCTGTATTAATGATTCTAAGAGATTTATCAGTGTTATTTTTCCCCAATGTCTCATAAATTTCTGTTAATATTTTTTCTAATACCATGCTAAAATTTCATACTGAATACAGTTGATAATTTATTAAGAAAACCATTAAGTAAGGGATGCATTAACTAATGTATCTCTTAGATTTGTGCTTAGCGCCCTTCTCTTTTCTTTAATACAAGAGGACAGTGATTTGCTGTAAGATGCTAGTGGCTAAATTCTTCTTCCAGTTGTTGATCCAAAACTGTTGCACTGCTGGCCTGCAAAGGCTAAAGTAAACAAAACCACACAATCCCATTCAGAATCCTAAGCCCTTCATACATGCTGGCAAGACTTCAGTGGAGCCGTAGCTGTGCAACTGGCTCCAGACACTGGCTTGCAGTTCTCTCATTCTGTCTGCCCTTTCAGTCGAGTGAATATGCACAAATGTCAAAAGAAATAAAAACGGGGTCGCTTTTAACAGTGATTATGTTGTCTCACACCTTTTACATTGCACAGCATAAAGCAGCTCCCATCATTTACCTTTCTCAGAATATTTTTCTTTCCCATTTAAAATTATGCATTTAAAGAGCACATGGACCTTTGAAACACTCCTCAATCCCTGGTGTGTCACGTCTGTGGGAGAAGTTCATGTATTCCACACTTAATCCTGATGCCAGCAAAAAAACACATCTGAGCAGTAAAAGACACGGTAAAACCTTGTAGCCCTATTCCTGCCCATGGGCTACACCAGATAACAGCAGTGATTTGTGTTTCCCGGCTCATGTGTCTGTGTCACACCACCAAGGCAGTCAGGGGTCTTAGCAGAGCAAGCTTTTAAATCCTGGCTAAAAATACCAAGCTCTGGTATTTGGTTAGAAGCTTACCTGTCTCTGATATCTGCTTGGGCATCTTACATACCACAATTCGTTTTAGGAGAAGTAAATCAGTGTGGGGAAATCTTTTTGCCCAGGTGGAGTTTAGTGGCAACATCCCACATCTCTGTCCAGGTTGCTGGATCTCCACCTTAGGATCTCCTGTCCCAAAAAGCATCCAGCACTGCTGAATCTGAATGCCATTGCTCAGTTCCATTGCAAGAGGTGATTGTTTACCTGTGAAAAGATGTTACTGAAACATTAGTATACATATAGATTAAACTAATGCAATTTAGTTAGAGTTTATAACTTACAAGAAAGCAAGTGATGATTCAGAGTGCCATGAGATCAATGGATACCAAGTTTGTGAGTCTATGTTAATAATTTTGAAGTTGCTTCTCATATGAGAAGCAATGCTGATTAGTTTACATCATACCAAATGCTGTATTGTTAGATGACATAATTAAACGGTGTACATATATGAATAGCCACATCATGGCTATATTGCAGAGTTCTGTTAAACTGATGCTCTGGGTAGCCTAATAAACATACTGTTAACTCTCATGGCTATAATAGGAGGTTCTGAGCATTTGGCCTGGGACTGAGGTCGCTGGCTTATATCCTGCTGGCTTTTGGTTTATGCCGATAGCTCTGGTTTAGTTTGTGCATCTACTAAGGGATGTAGTTACTGATCCAGTTTCCACTGAAGTCATTGGAAATATTTTCTTGGCTTCAGTAGGAGTTAGATCAAAAACGAAGACCACTAACAGACTGTCGTGGGGAAGTGATTATAGGGTTCTGCTTGTGGCAGAATTTCTTAAAGAGAAGAGCGACTTAAACGAGTTAGGTGGCAGATTCACTGTATTATTTACTGCATGGGGGAAATATGCCAAGCCAAATGCTGCTTACCTTCTCTCCAGGTGCCTGTAACCATGCACAAAGCAAACTTTCAGGTGTCTTCCCTCCCTGATAACCGTTTGTTCCAGGGGCTGTGTCTTGGAGCTCCGGAGACAAACTTTCAGGCGAGGCTGTATCTGTCGCAGTGCAAACGTTCAGGATTCCTCTTTCCCTGATAAGCATTCACTCCGGAGTCTGTATTTTAGAACTCCAGCAGCAAACTTTTCAGGTGAGGCCTTATGACCATATGCAGAGCAGACTTTCAGGAGACAAGATTCTCACAAAATAAAATATTTAATGGAGTAGAATAGCAGAAGGGATGGCTTGAGCTGGGTACCTGCGCAGAGGTCCACCCAAGCATAGGCAACTACAAACTTTTATATCTTTACAGACCATTCACACCAAGACCCAGTCCAATAGCAAAATTTCACCACCAGGTCCTTTGCTCCCCGTTGGACTCCTTTTCTCTGACTCCACATGGGGCCTTTGTTTTGTTCAGTTGTAAACATTGTAAACATCTCTAAACAATCCATTACATTTGGTGTGCATCTACTTAAGCTAAATTATCAATATTGAACTTGAATTGGGCTCATTCGCTGACCTGTGAGCAGTAAAACCATTGCCATACAGCTCACTCATTTAGCAGGGAGAGCTCAAAGTGGGCTCATCCAGGCTGTCGTATTTATAGAATGAAGTGGTTGACTCGTAGTCAAATTGCATATAGTAGGAAAAGCATACACGAGACTCCCCGTGCCCACAAGCCACCGGCGTTCAGTGCGCCATTCTGCTTCCCTGTGGGTCTCCTGGAAGGAGCTCTTGGCCCAGCTGTGGCTCAGGCCTTTACCTCCTCTGGAGCCTGGACCAAACTGCTCTGGTTTGGCTGGGTCGGGGGTTGAGCGCACCCTCCACGCAGACTAGGACAATATTCCATTCTTGAATTAATATTCTTTAGTTAGATGTGGTATTACTGTATTTCTTTCTACTGTAGACTGCTATCTTCTGTCACAAGATTTAGGCTCTGATATTTAGTTTACTTTAGTAGTTTTGTTGTTATTTGAAAATTTTTTGTGAAGACTTTGAGATGTTGATCTTTTATTTTTTGTTAGTCATGTGCCAACTCCTAAAACAAAGCATCATGAAATCTTTATCATTACAGCTATAGAAACTAAATGAGCTATCACAATGTCTGCTGTTAAAGAAGAATGGCTTTTAAAAAGTGAATAGTTATGCGTTTTTGAAATTTAGCTATCTTGTTTCTTTAAGACGTTTACTGTAGAATAATGTTAGTTTGCTTCTTGTTTTTAAGGCTTTCGGCAATACTAAAATGTTGGCACAGTTGTGCTGTACAAAAGTCAACAAACTGTTTCTGTGTGTGTCTGTTATCTGTGTTGTTATCAAATATCACAGTTTTATCATTATTGATGTTATCGCAATAAATAGGTGAAGAATGCCCAGATCTTCATTTTAATGATTTACTGGAATTTTTATGAATTAGCACTTCCTAATCTTGGTTCTAAAATACATTTTTCTGACTAGATCAATATCACATCCCTGTGGTAATTAATAATGTGCAGAATGTAACCCTTAAAGGAGAAATATAATCCTTTTATATCCACCAGAAAATACACTCTCTGGGACAGGATTTGGAGTCTGGCCAAGCTGCACATGATGCATGGGGAATTGTTTGTGGGGGATGATAAGACTCTCTTCTTAGAGCTTCTTAATACATACATGTAGGGCAGAGTTTAGAATGCCTGGATTTCTTAATGCAAATTTCTGTTTATTCAGATGTTCATCTTAAGAAAATAATTACCTCAGACTTAAATACTTCATTGTAAGCTGTAAAAATATAACAAAAATCTTCTGGTTTATTCATTTTTACTTTGAAATACACACATACTTATTTGCTTAACCTTGACTTTAACCTGCAGCTTTAAAAAGTGTATTTTTCTGCCAGCAACATACTACGTTTGAGAATGTCCACAGGGTAATAGAAAATGTATAGTGGTGATAAGCAGTAATTTCACAGTTAACTGATCATGATGTTACAAGATGCCATGCACTCTCCTAATCTTTCCTTATTCCACCTCTTTTTTTTTTTTTTTTCTTTTTTTCAGTCTAATTAGTATTGCCTGGTAGTTTTATACAAACTAATGAACCAGAGAAATAAAAGATGTCGTGGTTAAAATGCCCGGCCCAGATTTCCAGCTGTGGTCAGGTACTCATTACACTCAGGAGAATAAGAGAATGTACCATTCTGAACTGAATCTAACACGTCTCCAACACCTTACATGTCAGGTCTTGAGATGCAGGGCAATCATCTTCCATACTCTCAGGGAAGTTTAAGGTAAAATATTTTATTTCACTGTTGTAATTGCCTAGGACTATGCATGCTGACAGCTACCGTAGCTCAGCTGATGAGAGGTTACTTGTTACACTGCTGTAACATTACCCTTTGCAGTCATCTGTATGTATCTCAAATCTCAGAAAAAGCTGAACTGAATCCTTTTTTCCTTGCCAGGAAAAAAAAAAAAGTGTTTTCATTTCTGAGAGCAAGTCGGTCAGTGAAATTCTGGTGAAATTCTGAATGTGCTGGTTTCTCTTTGAACCTTGGGCAAGCAAGATCACAGCTTTGAAAATAAGACTTGGGGAAGGATGCCTCAGAAAAAGCCAGGTAAAGGTTGACTCCGATCAACTGAAATGAGTTACTCAAATTAATTTATTAAGCTTTAAATCACACCCCAATTCAAAAGGCTGGGGAAATATTACATGACTTTTCTTATAATGAGGGAAAATATGGCCAAGAAGGCATAGAGAATGTCAAAACCTATTGACCTTCCTTTCTAGTCCATGTATAGCTGAACTTTTGTACAGAACTTCATCATGCAATGTTCTCAGTTCAACACGGAAGCGCAAACAGAAACCTCTGTCTGATTAGTTTTACTGCATGAGGATTTCCTTGATAGAGCTGATTCTTGCTACTTTTGATTTGAATCAACAGTATCTTTTCTTCTGGGTGGGTTTTGGTTATTTTCATTGTTTTTAATTTCAAAAGTATACTGATCCTTTCAGTATCTACTTTAGGAATACAAGCCATTTATAAAGAGATAATCCCACTGTGACAAGCACCTTGCATTTTACACAAAACCAACCTGATCTTAACTACACACTTCCATTAATGTTTTCTCTGTGCTTATAATATGGTAAGTGAAATGGAAAAAATTGATTATAGTAAACTGAATGAGTTTTAAAGCTCAAGAAGACCCAAGTTAGAGATACTAGTGCTGTCTCAAATGAAGTTTGCCTGATCTGTGGGGGTCTTGGGGTGGAAAGCCCCTTCCCTGATTCAGCACAACCTAGGGCTGGATTTTCCCCTGGTGAGTTCAGCAGAGTGGCTACTGAAATGGTCATACCCTCCATGCATTAAACAAACACACACAAAAAGGATCTGTTTTCAGTTCCCAAAGTGTTTTTTAGAAACAATTTTCTTTAGTAAATCATTGCAAATGGTTTAATTTTATTCCCATTCAGTAAGAAGCCATGAAACAGCTGGAGTGTTTTGCAATTAACTCTCTGTATTACACTGTGCAGGTTGCATTAGTCAGAAATGTAAACATTTGTCTTGGTTTTGTCTAGGATAGAACCAATTCTACTTCCAGAAATTTTTCTTTCAGTTAAGTTTCTTCTAAGTAACTGCACTTTCTGAAGCTAACTGCATTTTTCAGTCAGCTCCTGAAATTGATAACGCTCGATATTTACAGTTGTTTCCAAGGTAATGGTAGTAATGGTATAAAGAAAGGCCCATGCTTATACTTATCCCTATAGAAACCAAGGCCACTGCTAGATTTCTCTGTTCCACAGTGAAGGTGTAGAAGGGTCATACCTGCGGGGTGGAGCAGACAGGACAGGTGACCAAAAACTGACCAGCGAAGTGTTCTGTCCCATACACATCACACTCCCTTTAAAGCTGAGGGATTATGAGAGTCACACTCTCTTCTTTCACGGCCAGTATCCTTGAAGGACTCTGCCCATTCTCCTGCTTCTGATCCCAGTCTATGCATTCTTGGATCCAGTTCTGATCTACTGCTGGGTCCAGCCTGGGACTTCCCAGTGCCTGCCCTTGAAGCATCAGCGGTGTGTTCTACCGTGGTGTGCAATTCTGTGATCATTCTTCAGGAACCTCAACATTTGTTTTGTATATATTTCATTATGTCTATTATTAGTAAAAATATTAATATTATCATACCCCTTTTTCATTGTTATTTTTTATTAAAGATGTTTTAATTTTTCAATCCATAAGTCTCCATTTTCTCCTTTCCTTTTTGCTTCTGGGGAATGAAGAGATTAATAGAGCACATCTCTCATTCATTTAATTGCCAGCCCAGCCTCAAACTATGACAACATTTTTAGAGACTTATTCTGTTTTCACTGATTATATTTCTGCTTGGACTAGTACAAGATCTGCCTCAAATTTGCAGGATAAGGTGCGTTGTCCAGATGGTCAGGTAACTCAGATGTTATTATTTCTGTTGCATTACTCATAAAGATACTCAAGTATGAATGAGACTGACCTAAGGTTTGAGATGGGAATAATTTCTTGTAAAATAGGTAGGCACCTAGAAGGCCTGATCTGTGTACCTTAGGCTCCCTTTCCAATCAGTGGAGAGAAGCACAGACACACTGATGGAGGCTCGTTATCCCTTAGAAAACTATCTAGAGCAGATGAGGTGGCTGGCATGTTGGAGGTGTCTATTTGCCTCTACTTGTTATGAAGGGTAACTATCTCACACAACTGACTTGGCCATAAGCAATCAGCTGGCAACCTGTCACCAGCAGTATTCCTCAAGGTTCAATTTTAGTGCCATTTCTGTTTAATACATCTATCAAGGATCTGGATGGAAGAGTTGAATGCACCATTAGCAAGTTTGCTGATGATACCAAACTGGGACGTGCCGTTGACTCTCTGGAGGGACAAGATGTGTTGAAGAGGGATCTCGATGGGCTGGAGCACTGAGCATTTATTATATATATATATATCATCATCATTATATATATATATATCATTTATATCATTATACATATATTTTATATATATATCATCATCATCGTTTTATATATATATCATTTATTATAACAAGTCCAAATGCCAGATTGATACGGTGGATATGACGAATCAGCTTGGCTGAATTTGGCTTAGGGAAGTAAGCAGGCATCATGACTGCAGAGCCACCAGTCATTCCTTCTTGTCCTCAAGTTGCTGTCTTTTGTGTAAGTACAGAAGAGATTGCTAAATTCATTTTACTGGCATTTGTAACAGAGAGAGGTAGAAAATGTCGATGAAGAAAGCATCAGCGTCCTTGATGTTGGTGAACCAGTAAAAGGGAAAATAACATGTAATAAGATCTCTTCTGAAGTTATGGACTTCTCAAATGCTAAAAAGTGTAATGTTGGAGCGTGACATAATATCTTTAAGAGACTAAGAGTAATAAGAGCCGCTTTGCAGTTATTTTTCTGATTTTTTTTTTTTCTTTTTCTGCTCTTACCTTTTTAGTCATGGCACTTAGTCTGGTCACAACTTCTTGGTAGTATTCCTGGACTTCATGTGGACTAGAAAGTTGTGTTTCCTGGGAAACTAATCCTGACTATCACAAATCAATCTAGTTGAGCAAATCCTATTATTCAGGGCCAACTAAAAACATTGTGAGGCTCAATGACCCATGGCCTGAGACTTTGTCTCCCATGTTCATTAGACTAAAATCAATGCAAAAGGTGATCAAATCCGAATAATAACATTTTACATTCATGCTGCAAAGACGAAGTAGATAATATTTAGCAAAAAAGAACAGGCAGTTGAGACCATATCTAGAAGAAGACTTAGCTACATACACGTTACGTAGTACAATGCTCTGTACGGTAGGGCTTGCTCCTGGAACTGTCATGTCTGTGCTAGATGCCTATTTGCTACATAGGGAGATTTTTGTACCTTGGGATGAAAAACCAAAGTAATCTCTCACTGCATATTCTCGCATGTAGCAATGTCTGTGTACCAAGGATCAGTAGGGTGCATGTGTGACATTTAGGAATTGCTCAGTAAGATAAATTTTCCCAGGCAGCCTCATACTTATTGCACACGCCCAGAATATCTGTGATGCATGAGCTGTAAACGTAACACCTCCAAAAAGCACTGGATCTAATGTGTTGTGCACCATGAGCATGTCCTAGCGCACACTCTGACATTTTCAGCTGTTCCACAGGTCCAACACTCCCCACCAAGCACGTGTGCTGTCATTGCTGGAGGGCTGTGCTGTTCCTGCAGACCAGGAGCAGAACACTGCTGGACATCTAGAGCACACATCAGCTTCTTGAACCACTCATGGATGAAATTTCTGAGTTGCAAAAGAGGCTGTGTCTGAGAAAATACTCATATATATTTTAGCTCTTCTCCTAGAATTAGTTAGAGATTACTGGGTTGCTAAGAGTTCATTTCAGAAAGTTGAGGCTCAGGAAGAAAAGAGAAGAAATCTCTTGATTCTTCATCTAGTAATTGGGGGTGTTCACCCAGGAAGTAAGGATATGGGGTGGGTACAAACTGTTTGAAGACATTGCAAATAGGGTTATTTTTTTTCTCTGCCAAAACAGGCCTGAAGTTCCCAGATAGACAGCTGTCCTTTTTCATTGGACTATATTTGTTCTTTCTATTTCTAATTATAGAAATCTTGATTTATTTTTCCCCAGACAATATCATAACTTCATCAGGAAGGGAAGAGGATTCCTGCACTCAGTGTAAGCTATAAGTGTCTTCTTAGGGCAGCAGGGTTGAGAGACAGAGGTTTAAACTCCTCAACTTGGCAAAGGCGCAGAAACAGGCTCCCACCCCATGCCAATCAAGCATTCAGGAGAGGCTGGAAGTAATCAGTAGCCAAGACGCTTAGGTGGCACTTGAGCATACCTTAAAAGAAGGGAGCAATGTTAACTATGCAATCAATAGAGAGCATCTCTTGGAGGAAGTCCCAAGGACAGACATGCTGTCCTCATTGTGAACCCCTCACTGTGAGGACCAGAGGACTGAAGTACAGGTGGTTGGGCCACGGCAGTCACAGGCCTGTCTTCTGCTTCTGAGCACACTTCACAGAATCACGGAAACACAGAATGTTAGGGATTGGAAGGGACCTCGAAAGCTCATCTAGTCCAATCCCCCTGCCGGAGCAGGAACACCCAGATAAGGTCACACATGAAGGCATCCAGGTGAATTTTGAATGTCTCCAGAGAAGGAGACTCCACAACCTCCCTGGGCAGCCTGTTCCAGTGTTCAGTCACCCTCACCATGAAGAAGCTTCTTCTCATATTTAAGTGGAACCTCCTGTGTTCCAGTTTGTACCCATTGCCCCTTGTCCTATCATTGGTTGTCACTGGGAAGAGCCTGTCTCCGTCTTCGTGACACTCACCCTTTACATATTTATAAACATTAAAGAGGTCGCCCCTCAGTCTCCTCTTCTCCAAGCTAAAGAGACCCAGCTCCCTCAGCCTTTCCTCATGAGGGAGATGCTCCACTCCATCATTTTTGTGGCTCTGTGCTGGACTCTCTTCAACAGTTCCCTGTCCTTCTTGAACTGAACTTCCACACTTCCTCACAGTGTTATGTCACAACTGTCAGGGGGAACATTTAGCTTTGCCCAGTGTCCTGTCTGGCCTCCTCAACCAATACCCTGTCCAGCCACACTCTCTCCTACTCCCCAACTCATACCCTTTTCTGGTGGTTAGTTAAAGGTGACTCCTTACCGGATTTTTTCACACATCTTCTTAAGCTTCCAACTCTAAGTCCTTGATACCAGCCTGGTGTCCAGGTGCTTGAAAGTTAGTCATTGAAGTTGACGAGTGGTCAGACAGCCTCATAGCATCTATTTATAGGTATCTATTGGTAGTGAGTGATGCACCTGATGTTTCTGATGGGAATTATTCTTCTAAGTACTGCCTGCAGAGCAGGCTGTTAGAAATCAAATAGAAAATATATCTATGACTGGGTGGAGGTTTAAGACTGTGAAGTAAAATTATGTCTGATCAAAATCCTGGTTTAGATACTTCAACTCTACTATGATTATCACCCACAATGAAGGACTTACCTGTCTTATGGGATGTACCTACCGTGGGTTAAGTGGTGAAAATGTAAATGCTTATGACTATATGTAAGATGCTTCTAGCACATAGCAGCTGGTTTATTTTCTGTATATGGGCATTCAGGTATTTTAAAACACTTAGGTTGATTTGGTTTAAAATGTGTGGAGCTAGAGAAAAAATTCTTAGTGTTACTCTGTGAAAAAGCCTTTCCAATTTTTTATACCTTAGAGTTCAACAAAGCACCTAAAGTAAATCAGCACATCTGACCAATTTATAACTGATTTATCTTTAGGATAGTGGTACGCTCTGCTCTGCTCCATAGCAGATTTGTTTTCTTTCAAATGAATCAATTTATCTCCCAGATAAACCTTCCCTAATATTCCCTAGACTCCCTTTAAACTCAGTGGAGAGATGCAAATGCCCTGAAGGGTAATTCATTCCTTCCTAAAATAATTTTCGAAGATCTATGAAATTAATATCTCTGTGGAGGTGTCACTTTCTCTTCATGACTATGGAGAAAATCTGGATAATTAGCATAGGCTACACGTCTAGCTTTCAGGCAAAGTTGGGTTAAACTAAGCTTGCCCTATGCCTTATTCCCTTTTCTCTTTTTGAATCCTTTCCTTTTTCATTCCATGTCCAGTGTTCTTCCTGGGCCTATTCTGACTTCATCTTATATCTCATTAGTTTTCTTTATTACATATTATGCCTTAAACTTATTTTAAATCAATAAGAACTGAGAGCACTCAACACCTTGCAAAGTTAGCTTGAAGTCAATGAAATTGACTGTATGAGTCAATCTGAGCACAAGCAACAGTGCTTATCAAGAGATGGTTTCTTACTCATTTGCTCAGCTTAGACAAGCTTCCAGCTGCAAAGCAGTGTCTCTTCAGAACTAACTCAAACTAACTTCAAACTAGTGATATTTACATGTTGCATTTGTCTCGTGAAAATGTCTTCTTGTATAACAAGATTTTCTTTCACTTTTGCTTGAATGTGGAACAAAACCAGGCAAACAAAAAGAAGAAAATAACAATTATTAACAAAAAAAAAAAAAAAGAAAAAAGAAAAAGAACAAGGGTTGTAGAGTTCAGACCAAGTGTGTTAGCGAACAGCCACTAGGTTAATCTTATGTTAATCGCCCTTTTTCTGCTTCTTCAGCAGAAGGGAAGAAAAAGATAAAGGGTGGAACAATTTCCTGTATTTAGTCTGTATCTATAGAAAAGGCCGTTTTCCCCTTATTCTTCTTGGTGTTAGAAAGATGTTGCTATGATGTTAGACTGTTAGATCTGTGCATCTTGAAATGACCTTTATGCTGTGGGTTATGGTTTGCACAGTCACTTGTTTCCCCACCATATCTGTTCAGTACAGATGGCAACTACCCAGCTCTCTTCTCCCCCTCTACTCACAATATAACATCCTGTCACTAGAGTTGAATATGTGTCTTTGCATCACACAAGGTATCACACAAGCCCATTGCTTGTTGCAGTTGATAAAGATTATTTTTGTTATATTATATGCAGGTTTGCCCTTTACTGGTGTGGTATAAGGGGATGTCTGTTGATCTCAGCCTGGCCATTTAACACCCTGACAGAAAATTGGTAGCAGTATCTGTTGGGTGCCCTGGAGTGCCTGGCTAGCAAGGAGGGGTTATGATCGTACGTGTTAGTTTTACTGGGAAGATGCTATAACTTTTCATGTTCATCCTAAACGCCATGTCAGCCCTCAAGGCTGAGATAATATCAGATGTTGAGTGAAGAACAGCTGCCTAGGATGTAGTCAGGAAATTCTTAGTAGCACTCAACCTTTGAAGAGGCAATTAATACCTTTTCATTTCTGTTAGAGTGCCAGTTGTTCCGTGATCACTAAAACTGTTCTGGCTTGTTCCCTGGCATGTCTTTAATAGAAAAATATATAGCAAGAAGAAAATGAAGAAACTTCTTTACCTTTTTCCCAGCAAGAAAAAGAAGGGTCATGCTATCAGTCGGGTAACCCATCCATTTTTGAGTAACATTCTCATTCTAATAAAGTTCAGACTGGTCATGAATATGGGAGAAACTTCAGGTGGTGTTGAGGGCAACAGACTAACATTTTGCTATCAAAAATGTGATAAGAAAAGCATTTCCTTACTATAGGCTCCTAATTAAACACCAAACTAACACTCAATTTTTGCATTACAAAACCCTTGAGAGGATGAGGCCAGACATTCTCAGGTTTCCCATGGCCTCAGTTCCTGAAGAGCAGTGGAAAGTATGGGGAGAAACCATCACAGAGGTTTGTAAAGAAGCTTCCCAGATGACACAAAAAGGCCTTTTAAATTGTGAAATAAACAGGCATGGTATAAAAACTTAATAGATGCACAGCTATGCTGAGGAATCTATTGAACCTGACATTTTTGCAGCATGCCTTTCATCAAAAGGAAAAATAAATCTCCTTTTTAGTAGTCATTCATGCTACATTATATAGATCACAATAGAGTTTGGCCTCACTTGTCAAAACAATCAAGACAGTTAGTGAAAAGCTTAAACAAAAATTGGGGTAACTCTACAAATGTGCAAACAAAGTCATAGGAAAAAGAAAAAGAGAGAACGCCATTAGCAGCTGTCATGGGGAAACAGTGATTGATGTTTTGTGTAATGGAATACAAACCTCATACTAAGTAATAACTACTCAGTCATCATCCCACTAATTACTCAAACTTCATTATAGAGAACACCAGGGCCATGATTAAATATTGTATATTATTCCTCATTCTAATTACATAGACTTTTCAGTTGCATTGTAAAAGCAATATATTATTTAATTATTTTCATTTAATGTATTTTAAAACAATATTTAAAACCTCATCCAACACCCTAGGGATTTTAACAAACCATTAAAACTACTATTCCTGTGTACAGTAGCAGTGCTGTAGCCACATAAAGCTGGCATCCATTTCAACTTCATTTATGAAAATCAATTTTGGAAACTGACTGGATTAAAAGGTCCTGATTCTGGCTGCCAGCACTTTAATGGGGTTTCACAGATATAAGCCAGCCGTAATTATATGTCTAAAGTGTAAAAATATATCAGGAGCAAATCCTGGCCTCTTCTCTCAAGAGTTTACAGAAAAAGCAGCTTCCTCGGAGAGTTCCACTGGAACACCTTGCAGTTGCGGTTCTGGTGGCTAAGGCTTCCTCTGGGCAAAGAAGTGCACATGGGTCTGAAAGGCCTCATGGCTACAGATATAGGCCTAAGAATATTTTATTGTCTACTAAATGCAGAGGTTTTTGATGAGACAGACAAGCGAGAGGGAGATGCAGCTGATTTTGCTGTTGCTCATTCCTCTAAATGGCTTGGAAACGCAGCAGTGTTTGTGGGGCCTGAGAGCACACCAGAGGATTCCCATGCTGCTCATCTCCCCAAGATGAGTGGGTTAGTAAATGAGATCACAGAATCAGAGATAAACTGTATGGATTGAAGGGTCCAAGGGTCTAAGGCTAGAAGACAAAAAAACATGATGCCCCATCAGCTTGCTTTTTGTTTCTGATGGAGCTGAAGATTGAGGGAAAGCTGCTAATATGAATGTGTCTGAACAAAAAAAATACAGCAGGACTTTAACTCTGGAGACTTTTCAGCAAATTTCACTAGAGTTGTAACTTGACAGCCAACATTTTTTTCAGCTATCTCAAAACCTGTGGTCTTCAGATAATGCAAGAAGACTATCTATCTTGACATTTAGTGATAGCAAGGATATTCTAAAAGAAGTAGACTGTGTATTTAATCAAACAAAGGTTATATTAATGGTGTCATCTTTTTTAGACTACATACTTTCATTAGTTGTGACCATATGGAGCTCACAGATGGCAAATAAAACAGTGACGTCTTGTTCAAATAAGTAGGGAGTAAGAACAGTAAATAAATTGCTGGCAAAATCAAGATGAATGATGCATGTGATATATATATTATATATGTCAGGCCTCAAAATGTCACGTAACACTTGAGTCTGGAATGGTTTTCAGTTCAAACATCAGGAGCTGTTAGATTGACATGAAAGAACAACCTTAGAATAACCATTTAGATCCTGAAAATATGTGAATGAATGCTTCTTTCCACTCATCAGCTCTATTTCCACTTTGGTCCTTCCACACTGGGTTTCCTCTTTTCTTCTTTCCGTCAAGGTCACTTCCTCATTCTCCGACCCTTTCTCTTTCATCTCTTGCTCTGCATTCAGTATTGCATCTAACTGGACAAGGAGACTTTCTGTGGGCAGCATGATCTATTATTTCTGTCTAAACCAAGGTACAGTGAAGGATTGGCTGTATGCTGTTGCATTCATTCTCCGTGAGTTAATCAGAGGGAGTAGGAAGCCAAAGTACAATTCTTGTTGACTAAACTTGGATAGATATTTACCCTTGTCTTCAAAGTTTTACCAAAACCTGTTTATTTGGGTATATCACCTGGTACATATGAAGTTGCTGAACATGGTTGTGGCAAACACAGCATGTTAGGATGCTCTGGTGATGGGCTGAAATGCCACAGGCAGTGAATAGATTCAGCACACAACTACCACCAGCTGAAAGGTGTTTCAGCTGTTCACAATCTCCACATTGAGACCACCGATCTTCATTTCTCCTAATGCAAAGACAAGCAGGGGAGCTTAAGGCATAATTATTTATGGGCACAAGTGGTTTAAATTCACCCATTTTATTTGGACAGAAACAGTGAACCAGTGACTCCACAGCACAGGTGCTGGTTCCCCTGAGGAGGTGGCAGCAAATAGAGCTGCTTCTGCAAGAATCATCTTACTGCCAGGCACCTAAAATGTGTATCTGAATATCCAAACCAGCTGACAATCAGAAGGCTCACTACACCAGCCACTGAGCTGCACAAGCAATATGAACACCCTCTAAGTCAAGTAAATATCTACCTGCTTAATGGTGATGCCTTATGCAGGAAAAGAGTTTACACACAGGCCTTATACAAAGAACATGGAATACTGAGGAATTGGTGTTGTCTCAGACCGCTGAGGAGACACCAGATATTTTGGGAAGCTAACAGAGTGAAGCTATTCTTGCTAAGAGATGGTCAGTTGCATCTATTTTACTCTTTTAACTCAAGCATCTCCAACTTAGCCTATTATGAAGAAAACTAGGTGGGTCTAGATGTGACAGTGTGTTGTTTGTTCCTTTAATTTTCTCTGATGCTTAAATCAGCTCATTTTGGTTTATATTCAGAATCTGAAAATTTTGGAAAAAAGTTTTAAGAATGCTATTAATCTCAGTTTGCCGATTGCATGACAAGAATACTTGGTCACTGTTTGGATTTTTATTCTAATTCTGGGATAAGAATGGAGGATTGAAAATCTTCATTGCAGGCAGGTAAGGACACTGAGGCCTAAGACATTAAAGAATGCACTCAGAAAGACAATCAAAAGACTTGGGAATAATTTTGGATGTGCAGAAACAAGAAAAGTTACTAACTGTTTTTGTGCTGACTTGTCTGTATAAATCCACTGTAGGTTATTGTTGGTTTTTGAGTGGGTGTGTTTTTGTTGTTGTTGGGGTTGTTTGTTTTGGTTTGGTTTTGTTTTTCCTTCTGTTTTACATAGATAACAATCTGTTTAAAACAAGGATGGTGCTCTTGCTTTCTCTTTGTGCAGCACTGTGCACTCTAAGAATGCTGGGCTGATATGCCCATAGGCTCTCTAATAATATATGCAATAACAGGAATTATGTTTTCAACTTTAAAATTCATTCTGATAGGAATGATGAGTGGACAAAATTAGTAAGACAAAGTATGAAAATTGTAGGCATGCAGATGTGCTATATTTAACTAAATGTTGCTAGTAATTTCTGCTTATTTTGTTGAACCAGTGAAGGATTTACTTTTTCTAAAAAAATGGTTAAAAGCAAACAGGACTTTGCCAAGGGGATCGAAACTGTGAGATGCCAAGAATGTTTCTTCCCACCATAGTCTACCAATTCTCTTGAATCTGGCATTATGCAAGTCTTCCTTGTCATTCTTTAAGATATTCAACATTCAAATTAATTCTTCATTCAAAAGCATGAGCATGCACAATGGTGGGGTACATTAACATTGCACCATTTGGTACTCACTCAAAAACTGGATACAGTCTGAATTAAGAAAGATCAGCTAGAGAAAGAGCATACGCAAAGACATGTGGCATTTAGCAACTACAGATCAAATCCAGAACAGGATTTAGGTGGACTGTAGCTCCGAAGTCCAAAATTGCAACCTGGTATACTTCCACTCAACTGCTTTACACTGAAGGTCTCTAAATGTCAGTAATTCTTCACTTCAAATCTGAAAACTGCCTAAGGTGTCCTTTCTTCAGGTATATACCGATCTACCTGGTCCTAATGGCTAAGTTCTTCTTTCATTGTATAATAATCCCTCTTGAGATCTAGAAGCTTGTCAGAGGCACATAGTATAGGTGTAACAGTGGAAGTACTGGGAGCCTGTATAGCATCCTGACAAAAATATTATAATAGCTCATTTCTTGTAATTTAATGAGTTTTCTAGTACCCTAGTGGTACCAATGGTACTAGAAGGTTCCCATCACACATGAAATATCAGTTCAATAATCGTTATGCTGACAAATCCAACCCCAGACTTCTTTCTTCTGAAGAATGTGTCTAAATAACCAAGCAAAAGGCTATGTCATGGTATCTTCTACTTAACATCTTACTGTTGTGTCAAAGTACAGGAAAGAAAGTAGCATCCATAGAAGCAGACAAATCAAGTGACAAAGTGAGTGCAGCCCAGAGGTTGGGATGTTTTGGTAGAAGCTGTGAGTTCTAGGAAGACTTTGCTGACACTGTTAAAGGTGATGACTATCACTTACCATCATGGTCACATTGACTACTATCAGCTTATATTTCCACACTGGTAGGTTGCAACCTAGCTCACATGTTCAAGTATGCAATGACTTTGTAGTAGAAATACAGGCTTCTGGCTTCTGCAGAAGTAACCTAAGTGGAAGGAATCCGGTATAGCAGATTTAGAGTTAGGACACATGCATTAAATTGGGTCAAATTTCACACCAGTTAATAGCTCATAACTCAGCCTTTTGAAGGCTACTGCTCATCATTTCCCTTCCACATCCCTTTGAGAAACCAAAACCAAACTAGTCATTCACCAACACTGGCAAACCTCAGCATCCATTAATTCCCCCCTCAACGGTCTGAAATCCACCTGCCCTGCTTCGACCAGTGCAGATGCAGGAATTCCACCTCCAATCTTTTTGCAATATAAATGGTCAAATATGGCAGACTAAAGATTTCAAGAAGTTTCGTCTTGAATTCTAAAGATGGCTTTTGCTATGATTTTTCTCCTCTGTCCTCCTAAGCTCTCTTACAAGATAAGCTATGGTTTTAAACATCACCAGCACTCACTTGCTACTCCATAAGTTGTCAAATACTGTAATATCAGGAGTAGGGTGCCTACCCAGCTATGCAAAAGGCAATAAGAACTCACATTTAATGATACCTAAAATGTTTGTTGGCTGTCGTCTCCACTGCTCCCTTTTTGCCCTCGTTGGCAGGGCACTGACAGTTAAACTTTTCTTGGCTATGGATAATTGTCAGTTGTATATGCAAATTTCACTGTTTGAATACACCTTTTGAATGGGACATGCAAGATGCCTGAGTTACCTCTCAAAGAATGCAGTTGTCCAATAATTTAAGACTTGGAGATTCAATCTGCTATTTCCTCTGACCTTCCTGTAAATTCATATATATTTTAAGTTAGCTAGTTTGTTTTAGGATTTAAATACTCCTTTTTAAAAAAATAGACATTGAAAAACATGCATCTTGTTGAAGAGGGGTGATCTACAGACCAGATCCTCAAGTCAGCAGAAGATAATGAATTAAATCAATGAAGTATAAAGACTCCGCTCTGTTAAGTGGTTTAAGATAATTTTGAAAGTTAGACTCAGTCTTTAAGCTTACAATGACTTACAATCATAATTGTCAATGCACAGATGAATCTTGTTTCTAGGTTCATAGCTCTTACTGTTATCAGATTCCCAACTACTTTTAAATATTTATGGGTAGTTTTTAATTTTTTAAAATTATTCTTTATTTGAATTCTACTTGATCCATTTGATAAATAAATTTTATAGGGAAATTTGTGCAGCAAAAAAATAGTTTTAAAAGGCCACAGTGCTACTTAATTGTTGTGTTGGTTTTGGCTGGGATATAGTTAATTTTCTTCCTACTAGCTATCTGGGGCTGTGTTTTGAATTCGTGCTGGAAACAGTGTTGATCACACAGGCATGATTTAGTTACTGCTGAGCATCTTTACACAAAGTCAAGGCCTTTTCTGCTCCTCACCCCACCCACCAGCCAGTGGGCTGGGGGTGCATAAGAAGACAGGAGGCGACACAGCTGGTACAGCTGACCCCAACTGACCAAAGAGATATTCCACACCATATGATGCCATGCTCAGTATATAAACCCACAGAAAGAAGGAGGGAACATTCGAAGTGATGGTGTTTGTCTTCCCAAGTAACTGTTGTGCATGATGGAGCCCTGCTGTCCTGGAGATGGCCGAACACCTGCTTGCCCATGAGAAGAAGTGAATTAATCTCTTGTTTTGCTTTGCTTGTGTGCATGTCTTTCACTTTTCCTATTAAACTGCTTTTATCTTCACCCATGAGTTTTCCCACTTTTACTCTTCTGATTTGCTCCCTCATCCCACAGGGGGCTTGAGGAGTGAGCAAACGGCTGTGTGGGGCTTAGTTGCTCCCTGGCATTAAGTCACAACAATTGTGAAAGGAATCTTAGTTTATTGTGACATCTGTAAATATGTTGCACATGCAGCCCCTGTGACACCAAAAAGCTATTGATACTTTCTTTCTTTTCTAATAATGCCTCTATCAATGTAGTTCTCTTTAGATAAATTGTTTTACTGTTCCTTCCAAAGCTCTTCAAATATTCCTTATTTTTCAAGCATTCTTACCGTAGCTAACAAGACTTCTGGGGAAATTTAGTGCGATAGTTCTGTAGTGCTACTTCACTTCACTAGCACTTGCGAAAAACAAACAAACAAAAAACAACAAAAACTTTGGTAATCCTTCAGACTTCTACTCTTATTTGTTAGCCCACATTATTTATTTATTTAAATGCACTCTCAAACACAAATAAGAAACAATCTTCTGGTTATTCTGTGGATGCTTATACGTACACCTGTAACTCACAGATAAGTATACTGACTTAAATAAATGCATCTTATGCAGAAATTCTTAGCAATAACTCCTGACCTCTGCCTCTTTGCAAATTTCCTGCCTCAGAAATCTCCCAGGCCATGTCTTGCCTCAGGCTCCTCCTTCTCCTATTGGAACTAATAATTTACCTCAAAAACCCCAGGGTAATCTGGGAACACTTTCGTATATGAAAGAGCATCCTCTCTCCAGGCTCAATCAACAACCATTGAAGTTGGTGGAGAAAGCTCCCATTGATTTGAGTGGGAATTGGTTTGAAACCTTTAACTGGGTATATATCTTAATCAGAACAAAAAGCTGTTCTATGAGGTCTCTTGATCGAGCAGATATTATTGTACTTAAATGAATAACCCATGGCTAGTTTACTCCAATACTGCTTCTTTTTTCCTCAATTAAGCACAACACAAGGAAATAGAAATCAATCCTGATCAAGAGAGTTCACTGATGTCTGTTTTAATGAGGCTCTTTTTGTGTCAAAAGGCCACTGGATCTTTTCTAACAAGGCACAAAAAACAGCTTCCAGCAGTCTCCAGGAAAGACTTTTCATCCTGGGACTAATTTTAGAAAGATATATGCCTCTTACTTTTTCATCAGTCCTACAAGACTGCTGCCAATGTAATAATCAGGAGTTTGGTAATTAAGATAATTGGGTGAAATTCAACTTATTGAAAATGTTTGAACTCACCCTCAGATGTGATGACTAGTTAGAAATCAAGGAAGTAAATAAAAAGCATTAATTGAGGAGAAACACTGAAAAAAATAACAATGATACTCATACTCTGAAGTGAGTCCATTAGTATAAACAAGAGGGTGGTTTTAAGAGTTCATCTCAGGCTTCTTGAACAAAAATAGGTGATTTCAGCTTCTGAATCTTTCTCACCTGTAACATGATCTTTTACAACATGCCTGGGGAACAAGCAGAAATAGCTTGTTCTGGAAAGGTAACCATATTTTATGTTAACTCTGGAAAGCTTTTCTGCAGGTGTGCTGCAAGGTAGTTTGTGTGCCAATGATGACACGAGGGAGGAGGAGATGCTCTCTGTTGGTGTCTATGGCTTTTTTCCAGCAGGCAGAAGACGCGACTCTCAGAATTCCTGAGTCTGACATCTATCCATCATTGAAGTGAGCAGTCTAACATTAGGGCATTGTATAGCACAGTGGCTGTGTGTGGCAGCACCTTCTTCATGCATGGTGTATTTGTCTTGAGTAAGCCACCAGCACTCACAAGAAAAAGGCAGGTGCCTGAGGTAAGGAGGTAGTTTTGGACAGTGGGTACCACGTGTCACACATCACATAAGTGCCTCATTCAGTGTGGTGAGAGACACACCAGGTTCCCACTGTAATGTGCCTACCTGTCTCTGAGCTGCAAGAAAATGTTGGGGTCCACTTCCCTCAGGATGGGTAAAAAGAAATGGGGAAGGTTGGATGAGAAAGTAATATACTCAAAAAGTAGGAGGTCTAATACTCACATGTGTCCTGATGAATGCCTTGAGGATAAGAGTTTTCCTGCTCACGTCCCAAGGTCTTTGGCCCTACTTGTAGCAAGGATTCCTGCTCCCCAAAATTAGCTAAAGGAAATGTCATTATGGGTGTTTTGGTTTTTATTTTCACGTTTTTTTTCATTATTGAAAGAGTCTGAAAACCAGGGAAACGTAGAAAAATCACTTGGGGAAGTGTCCTCAGGCTTGAGGCAGAGCTTGCTGGCAGACGGAGCAGCCAGCTGCAGTGAGGAAGGGCCATGCTACTTGGGAAGACTTCAGTAGAAAAGCACCAGAAATCAGCAGAGCAGAAATCTTACCCCCAGAGGCTGCCTCCTTCTCAGGAGGCTGTAGCACCTGGAAACCAAGCCCCTCACTGAATAACCGCACCGAGAAAACGCATGAACAATGACGGACTTCTGTTGTCTTATTTTCTGCCAGGCCTCCATTACTACACTCATCAGAATGAAATGTTGTAGTGTAAATCTTCAGATATTCTTAGTTCAGATGTACTGGCAATTGCTCTAGACAGACCCAATCAGCATGTTATTTTACTATTAGCTATTTACAACAGCGTTTCTTGAACTTCCTTGTCAGTTTTACTCTATGCTTTAATTGAGGAATTTTACTGCTTTATCAGCTTGCATATATGTATGCACTGGATATGTGCAATCCTTTGTGAGTTACTATGTACACAGATGGATTGAAGAATAAATTTAACATCTGCAGTCCTATTGCCCAAATGTTTTTCGTCTAGTCTGGTTTTGATCCCAAGAGTTACACACAGGCTTTGCTCAAGGTAGGTATCAGCAGATGCTGTGTGTTGTACAACCAGCTGCACTTGCACCAAACGTGCAGATGAGGCTGCACTCTACTAAAGCCATCTTACTTGTCTCCGGAGTTGGGGAGATGAGGATAAGCACCCATCTGCACACATGTGTCCATGCAAACACAGTGAGAAGTTCCCAAGTTTGAAATGCAAAATGCATCTAATACTGTGGGTACATCCTGCATTTTCCTGTAGATTTTTTTTGGGGCAGCAGGAGTGATGTGGAACATGTGGTTGTTTCCTTCAGTAGGAGGCTCCATGGCCTCACCATGGTAGAGAGACCCTGTAAGACAAGTACATGTTTCTCACTTAAGGCCAGACCTTGGCTTTGCCTGGAGCCATTGCTTAGAGGTGGAAGGTATAATAGTATGCGAGTTAATAGGGAGAAAAAAAAAAAGGCAAGTTAATAATGAAGTAGATTGAATTTTAACAGCACTTCTGCTCTGTTCCTCTCTCAGAGGTTTAAAAAGATGATACTGAGATGGTTTGTTAAACAAATCTGTTCAGCTCCTGACCTTCGCTGCTGCTGAACAATTTTCTTTTGCCATAACCATCTCTCTCATTTGCAGAGGGATAAATAAAAAATGTGTGCAGTAAGTTATAAAACGAGGCGCATTGTTTGAAGGAGACACGTGCACTTTGTGACACTCGGAGCTGACCTTGAAGCATATGACACAGGACAAATGTAGCTGCAGGGAACTTACAGCTAGTCCTGCCTTAGTTACTGTCAGCGCGAGTCATGTAGGAATGCCTTCCAAGGCACCGTTTGGCTTGAAATACTTTCACATTTTATACTTGCTTTGAATTTTCCTTTTTTCATTTTACACTTTGGTTGATTTTCCGAAGTGTAGCACTATATTAAAAGGATTTTCTGCCTGCTTTCTCCGCTGTCTTCTTCCCCCTCCCCTCCCCACCAGCTATTCTCTTTTCCATTCCCAGCTCTGGCTTGTTGCAGTACTAGTATGTACTCTTTTAAAAAGCTAGCAGCTGGCTCAGCCAAGCTCTGATCTTTTCCATTATTAGAATGTTTAAAGTCAGTATCAGACGTAACAGAATGGTAGGGGAGGAGGTTATCTTATGGCCCTTTTGTGCAGCCTAAGATAATAAATTCAAAACCTGTAGATAGCAGCTCCAGCACAGGATTACACAAATAATAAGACGACCTGGGTATGCTAAATGAATAGTCAAACAGGTCAAAATGTGGATGTGAAGGAAAATATCTGATGAAACCCCAGCTTTTGTCACATTTCTGTAGAAAAAACAATTTTTTTTTCTGAATTAGCTCTAAAGCCAAAGCAGTATAAACATTGAGAATAAGTACATAGATTTTCAAGAACCTCAAATCAGAATGCTTTTAATATAAACTTTGCAACCATTTCCAAATCACAATAACCAGGAATAAATATTCTATTGGACATGAAAAGGGATGTATACATCCATGCACCTCCATTAACACAACCTGCTAGTTTGTGTGTCTCTATTCCAGGCCACAGGAGGCAGAAATATCCCTGAGTCCCCATCTTGGGACGACTGTGTCTGGTTCTCCAGGCTCCTTCTGTTACAACGTATGCATGTGTGTGTTCTAGCCAATGATAGTTCATTAACACTTATAAAACTATCTATTTATAGTTTTGCTAAATTCACAATATTGGATCTTTTTAACTTGCGTCTTCTCCATAGCCTCATGCTTCAAAATGTCCTCATTACTTGCTATTGCATCATAGAGGTCTCAGTCCTGCGAAGTGGTGCTTACATACTTAACATCACACTTGGAGCTCATGTGGACCTGTCTACAAATGGGTAGTCTCAGATATGTGCGGTTATGGTACAGGAACTTTTTGTGGACCTCTACACAATATCAGTGTGCATTGCACAACAGCAAATGAAAGATCCCCAAGTTATATGTGTAGAAAACACCCTTCTTCTTTTCTAGAATGAGCTTTATTTGGGATGTCCTCACTGCTAGCCTGCATTTTATGCTGGTGTAAAATGACCGGATTCTCTCCCAACATCTGGACTAAATTTCAGATGTCACTGAGGCTGTAATTTTTTAATAGTATAAATTCAATTTTAGGTTTAAAAACATAAGATCTGAGATACTGCCTTCATATGATGCACAGCACTGAATTAGTACAAGTGCCAGTTGAATCTCCTATAAAAGTTTCGAAGGGGTTAACTTTGTCCCATCTTATCAGCTACATCAGGTATCTGTCTCACACGCAGCTGACACAGAGCCAGCTAAACACCGTACAGTGTGTCCTGGCTAATCAACGGGAAATGTGGTTGTGTCCTTGCACCTAACTATCGTATTTGTACCATGAGTGGATCTAAAGTAAGCTGATCTGGTAATAACAGACAAGAAAGCAAAGACATAGTCAGAGATTTTGTCAGAAGCCTGGAGATGGGACCAGAAGGTGGGTTTGTTTTAGAAGCTGAGGAAGAAGCATCTTTTCTCACCTTGAGGATTGTGTGCCTTGTGCTGATATTTAAGCACTTGTGGTAGAGTTCCTGGCCATTTCCCCAGGCTGCTGCTGAAGCCAGCTCTGTCCAGGGCTCTGGGAGCTCTACAACAGGATGGGAAGCCCAAAAAAGTGAGCTACAAAAAGAGTTTTTTAATAAATAAAATAAAGGGCATCAGAACAAAACTAAGAAGATCCCTCCATAATTCAAAACCATGGTTCCATAATTCAAAAATATGGTAAAAACAAGTATTGCAAGGAGAAGTTTAAAACTTAATTATATTACTGGGCTTTAGAGAGTTAAATATTTTAGTCTAGACATAAATAGCATAATAAACAAATCTTTTCAGAGTCAATACTTTTACCACTTCAGTAGATCTCTTGAAATTAGTTCTTTTGTTATATCTCAAGCACTTCTCCAGCAAATCCTTCCTATATCAAACTGACTGTGATCTTCTCCATTATCTAAATAAAATGGACACCTGATCAAACCCTGAAGTGACATCTTTGATGGCTCTTTCATCAGCTCACAAAGTCGTTTGTTACTTGCCCCTGCTATGGGGACAGTGGGGAGAGCATACAGTGGGGGAGGATGTTGATATTGACCCAAATTTGGGCAGTTGTATTGTTAGCTAAAGGTTGAATCCAAGCAGTCTCAAAGGGAATCGAATGTCCCAGAGTAAATCAGTGAAATTCTGATGTCTGAAGTGCATTTGAAATGGAAGTGAGTTGATTCATTGCAGCATTAGCACGTATTTTAATTTACTGAATCCACAGATGATTTATAAATATGTATATGTATTTTTTTCTTTATAAGCTGCCCAGTATTAGTCACTTCCATGAAACAAGGTCTTCTATTCTGTTATTGATGGGCACACTCTTCTAAAGTTTTAGCTAAAATTTCTTCTTAATATCAGCCTGGTTTATTAAGATTTTACAGTGAGTTTATTTTAGGCAATTAATACTGTGCTAGGGAGTACCAATAATGGTTTTAAAGTATAATATAATTTGCTTAAGTGTGTTTAAATGGTTTTGCAGCAGGTTTGAGTTGCATTCACAATGCTTCAGGCATTGCAGTTTTAATGGTTTTGTACTTTACTGACTTTTTGAGTAAAGTAGATAAATACCTTGGATTATCCTGTGTTATTTTTTTTTCACTGAAAAATCTGTAAAACTTAAAAATGGTAAGGGGTGTGACAATGGTGGTGAAGTGTCACTATTTCTCGTTTCCTCACTGTTGTCTGACTGTCCTTTCAGGAGTAAAACATCTTTCCCTTCTCAGTCTTTGGCCTCCTCCTGCCCTCTCCACACTGATTTTACTTCCACATTTAAATTCCTCATCTTTTTATCTGGGGGAAAAAAAAACCTACATGAAGCCTTCTCATCTTCCTATCCCAAACACGTGTTCACTTACTTTATAGATAGGATTCTTTATATATAAATTAGTAGATAAGTATATGTAAATGGGAGAGAAAAGAACATCGAGCTAACCTTTGGTCGACATAAGAATTTTTTTTTTTTTTTGTGATATCATGCATTATGGAAAGTGTGAATACAGGGATGGATCTTTGATAGCAACAGCTTCAGCATCAATGAGGTCAAATCAGCTTGCTTTGGCTTAGGTACAAGCCTTGCAGTCTCAGAGTAATATCCCAATTTTTTCATTAAAAATAAATGTTATGTGTCTTTGAGGCTTGTTTTAAAGGCCTCTGAAGACTGGAAAAATACCTTTTGCTTAAATGCACTTTGAATTGTCTTAGTGGTCAGCTTTTATTATGGAATCCCACCAGGAATGCCAGTGTAAATTTACCAGATCTCCAGTGGCCTTGATCTCCATAAAAGAGTGCCAAATAAGAGAAGCTGAAATCAGGAATTGAAACAAAACGATGCACTAATAGTAAAAAGATAACTGAATTACACTTTCTTCAGATAGCTTCACTGCTGTTATATTATTTTAATTTTCTGCAAGACAGGTTCCAGGTAAATATGCAATTTTTTAAATAGGACTTCAGATAAAACAAAAATATTAGGGACCCTCAGACTCAAGATGCAACAATATTCACTCACAATAAATACCAAGTGAAAAAAATACTTCTAAGCTTTACTAAAGCAAAAATTTTTATTGTCAGATTCACATATTAAAAGTAGTATACAAAAAAAAAAAAAAAAAAAAAAAAAAAAAAAGAAGTCCATACTACTTAACTTATTTCCAAACTGAATTTTGAAGTAAGGTCTCTGAAGCATTTTCTGAGATCTCTGACTTTCTTTTTTAGATAATAGACTCAATTTCTCTGGGTTCTGAAAACACAGTGGTTAATTACCAAAGGTCAAGTTAAAGGTTACTGGGAAAAACAATATATTTAAGCCTCATGTCTGATATCTAATATTTTATGCTTGCAAAACATGACACTTCTCTGTGAGAAATCAAGAGTAATCTGAAGTTTTAGAAGTAACAAGCACTCTCTTGCTCCCAATACTAGTTTTTCATCTTGGAGTTTACTGTGAGAATAGTCATGAGGATGTTAGGGCCAAGACTTATTTCCTATAAGTCTTTTAGTGTAGGTAAAAACCGAGACAAATCAAACCCCCAAAAACCCAAACCCATGGCAAAAACCAGTCCTCAATTCTCTTTAAAGATCTTCAAAGGAACTTGAAGTCATTACAGGTGAAAAAATAGCCTGACTGTGAAAAGATCAATTTCATACTGCATTTATTACATTTTGTTTCCATAAACACAATTCTGCAAGCAACATGTTAAATATTTCATGATAGCAGATGCAAGATGGGGTATTCACCTAGTTTTATGATCTATAATCTGAGGGGAAAAGGTGCACTCTGTGTTTTCACCTAGGGCAGAGACAGCACATGCAATGGTTACATTGCTTACAGAGCTTCCATAACTTGCATTACAATTCAACTTAAATGAAATTGCCCTGTGTTTTGTCTACTAAACTTAATTTAACTGCAGCACCTTGGGTTAAAAAATAAAAAATAAAAATTAAAAAAAAGCAAGAAACAGTCCCTGGTTTGAGATCTTCTCACCCATTTTGAGAACCTTGGGTAAAATCTGGTTCTATCAAAGTCAGTAACTTTATTGATTGTGAAAAAGAGCATCCTTTACCTTCAGAGTCTTCACCTCTGTATGAAACATGACTCATCCTACCTGTCAGTGAAGGAGGGAAAATGTATCAAAATGAACCAAAGTGAAGCAGCTTGGTCTTCTCTCTCCTGCTGACAATGTCTTACTGCTATCTCCTCTCTTAACTGAACGTGGCCTTTAATGCCATGACAGTTTATTTACATTTATTAGTATACATGTGATCATTTTTAGCATTTACCACTCAGGTCTCCACTTGTTTTCAACAGAAAACTCTGCCATTGTCATGTTGTGATTATTTTCATTACAGAGACTGAAACTGATATCCTGTTCCTCATTTCTGAGTCAAGGTCTTTTCCTTCCATCTTTAGGATACTTAGAACAATCTTTATTGCCTTCAACACTTACTAACTGTGTTACTTCAAAGACTTGTTTCTGTAGTTAGCAGAAGGAACGGGTATTATTTCCCATAGTGACTGTGCTTTATGTTGCTCTGCTTTAACCGTGGTAATACATATTATCTCTAACAAGGTAAAGTATGTGTCTGATAGGTGGCTGATGAGGCTTTTACTCCATTAAGGAGTTCTGGCAGCAATATAGTGTAATGCAATTGGAATATTTCGTTTAGCTTGAGCTCTTATAGATTTATCACTGACATCCAGAAGCTTGGCAGATTTATTTTGAGAGCTGTTTACAGTCCCCAAAGTGTAAAAGAGATTATTTTTTTGTATACTTTGATATCATTTCCTTATTATGTACTCCCCAAAATTACTTTTTTGTTATGACGTACTGAAGGGTAATAAGAATGAAAGTATCATTTTTATATTGCATTTTTGATTATTTTCGTATAACCAATTTGTGCTGACATAAATACCAGATTAATAATAATAAGAATGCAACATTTCCAAGTTTTATATTGGTCTGTGTATAAAAAGGCCCTATGCTGTCCCAATTCATAATAATTCAGGTTATCTGGACTTTGTTGTCAAATGATTCTGCAGATATTTATTGGATATAATCACATTTTTACCTTAAATCTTTCCCACTCTCCACTTTTGGTAGCTTTTCCCAGCTGATGAAGATTGAGCCCTCTGTGACAGAAGCTCCATTCCTCCTATGTCAACTGAGCATCCAGCAAGCTGAATGGGGTGCCCACCCTTTGCGTGGAATGCTGGGAGCAGGACAAAAGGCTTCCTGCTCTATTGCATCTGCCTTTACAGCTGCCAGTGTATAGCTTGTTTGCATGCCAGAGAGTGACTTTTGCAGCTCCTTTTGCAGGCATTGTCAAAATTATTTAATGTAGTAGTTGTTTGGGGAATAAAGACTTAGCTGATAAGATTAGCAGCACATGCAGAAGAGAAATACTGATTCATTGGAGATGAAGATACCTTCTAGTAAATAATGGCGAAAAGTACTTAGTCTGGTTTTCATACCAGGTCTTATAAAAGACAGTAAAGATGCCTCACACATGCCTTCTCAACATAATTTTCAGTTGTCCATCCCTCTGACAATATGTAGCCATTAAAGCTAATTTTTTTTTTATGCATTGTCTCTTACTCAATTTTGAAGTGTCAACAAAGACAGATTAGCCATTGCAGAAAAACTGAAGAGTTTAATTTTTCTGTCTGGGTTTCAACCTGTTACCTGATAGTTTCGTTTGGTGTTGAGTGGTTCTGTTATTGTGAGAAATAGTGAATAATCATTCCTTATTCACCATTTCTGCATAGCTTTAAAATTATATATTTAAGACTGTTATTTTACACTGATCATTTTGTAGATTGTTCCTTCAACATTTTTTAATATTAGGCCCTGCCTCAGTCTTTTTTCTTCCACTTTAGGTTGGCCTTGTCTATTTTTTTGCCATCCATTTCAGTCATGTGGTCATCCAATTTTACTTTATTTGAATACTTGATTTTTTTTTCTAGTTAAAGAGTAGAATAAAATAGAAAATAATATCTCAGAAGGTACCTACAATGACCATCTAGTCCAACTGCCTGACCACTTCAGGGCTGACCAAAAGTTAAAACTTGTTGTTGAAGATATTGTCCAAAAGCCTCTTAAACACTGACAGGGTTGGGCCATCAACCACGTCTCTAGGAAGCCTGTTCCAGCATTTGCTGATCTTCTCAGTGAATAAATGCTTCCTAATGTCCAGTCTGAACCTCCATTGGTACAACTTTGAACTATTCTCAATCTTTTATATTATAGTAGGAAATACTACCTGTAGATTTATACATAATTGTTTCGAACAGCAATTCTCAATTACTCCAAATCTAAAAATGTCTGAATAGAGCTACTTTTCCTCTGTGTTCATTACTTTGCACTAATGCCATCAAAGTCAGGATGCCAGTGTGGCGGGAAAGCAGTTGTGAGTCTGAGTAGCAACTCCAAACTTTACCTAGTTTGGTTGTCCAAAGCAGATGTTCAGGGACTGAAAAATCAGGGTCACAGAAGACCATATCTCTTTAGGCATCCCGTCTCTCCCAGCAGACTCCATCATCTGTGTTCCGCAGAGATCCTACCAAGGGTGGAGCAGGATCACAGCAATACCACCCTGCAAAAATGCCTAAAACCTCTCAGCTAACTTACACACTGATGCGTTTGATATCCACTGTGTTTTTCTGGATTGGAGTTACTTTCAGAGTAGAAATACAGGGTGGGCTGCACTCTGCGTAGAGGACATCCCAGTTAAGAGGAAGGTAAGAATAATAAAAAAAAAAAAGGACAAATCCACAACCAAACAAATTAAGGTAGGTACTCGGCAGAAGGGTGGATGGGCTTGGAGGTCCTACAGAGTGGACACAAGAAGCCTATGCCTGCACAGAGAGAAATGCAATCAGGTTAGGCACAATAAGCTCCACTTGTTATGTTAGATCCTGGGGTCTTCTGGCAGTATATCTGTAGAACACAGCTTGCATGGGCTTTGGAGCATGAACTAGCCCTCCATCCGCCAGTGTCACATGCATGCAGGTTAACTTGCTGATAGGGCTGTAGAAAGCTTTTAGGTCCCCCAGTGGCCCTTAGCTACATTGGTGCTATCGAGAGTTTTGATGCTGATTTTGCTGCAGAAACACAAACAGCTCCCATTCAGCTATCAAAAAACCACAGAAATGGAAAACACAGCAGGAGTGATGGTTGAAACAACTTTATGTCTCTTGAGCATCGTCTCACAAGTAAGAGTGTATCCACTCCCTATTTCATGTAAACTGTGCTGTTTTATATAAACTTTGGAATTTGTGGCTATCATACACTTGGCTGCTAAGTCTAATGTGTCTGTGGGAACACCATGATTCACTGGAAAGACGGGTGATACTCTTTCTAATTGGAATAGTCATATGAGCCCATCGGCACAACAAGCTGCATATCTTGACCGTGGACTCTCTTCTCATTTTGCGAAGGTATTATGTGTACAACCATCAGTGACATCTGTCATATAGCATCCTGTGCTGAGTGCAGATTATGGGTAAGGTTATCTTCATAACATTGCTGGTAATAGATAACATTGCTCTTCCAAAGCAGTTATCCAAGATCCTCGCTTTGTCTGTTTCCAGTGTCTCACCACCCATTTTTTGACCAGGCAATCCAATGTCCTTCTTTCACCCTGCATTTTCCTGTGACAGCAACCTCCACTGCCAGGAGGAACCTTGCTGTTAAAGTAGAAACAAAATACCTCTTCACAGCTTGTGACAGTGGCCCTGTACACAGACAGGTTTTTCAGTCCATTGTGGTTAATGTCATATTTCCAGCCTGATACAGCCCCGACACAGTGTGCTTCCAACCTAGAGGTGTTGCAGGGTGGATGCATCCTTCCAGCATCCCTGCAAAGAAGTGTTTTCCAGTGGGATTGTGTCTCGTGCTTCAGAGTATTGAAAAGCTCTAAGATAAGGGTATTCTGGGCTGGTGGTCAGGGAGAAGGCTGAGAATTGTTGCCATCTGTAAAATGTGGAGCTGTAAGAAAGTAGGTCTGTGCTCACTCAGGTGCCTTACCTTCTCCTTTACCCCTGTACTTCCCACTCTGTGCTTCTACTGCATTTCATGGTTTAAAAAAAGACCCGGAGGAATAGCAAAGTCCTGCACTGCTGATAGAGCACAACATGCTTCACACGGGCAGTGGGGAAGACAATAAGTAAGCTGGAGGGTAGACATGACGGGACTAGTATAAAGGTGCTATTGGGGCTGCAGGGTGAACACAGCTGGGTGTGCTGAAACTCAGTGTGTGTGAATCCAGCTGGGTAAAGTCTCAGTCCTCGCCTACAACACCAATGGTAGCACAGATGTAGTGACTTTTGTGGGAGCTGGATCAGACTCGTGCTTCGTGTAAGTGTAAATTGAAGCTTTTGAAAATAAAAACAGATAATGCTTTAAGTGCATAAGTAATTTATGGAGTGGATCAGTTAACAGAGGTGCTATCAGTGTAAATGGTAGGATAACAATTTAAGGCACTTAGTTTTGCTCCAAATTAAACCATGGCTTTGCTTATGTGCATAAAATTCAATGTGTGCACAAGCTGTTGCTGAAAGAATGGACACTGACCCTTAAATCTATCCACCTATTTTATTTTCAGGTGCAATTCAGTACAACTGAACCGCTGCGTGGGATTTCATGGATTCCATTAGCCTGTCAGCAAGGGATCAGAGAGTCATCTGTGCAAATTGCCCTAAGTCAGTGACAGTGGTGGTCAGGCCTCAAGAATGTGACTGAGATTTAAATAATATTTGTGATAATAGTGTCCTTGTGTTTTTGTGGGCCGTCTGCAGGGGAGGAGAAGTCCAGACTAACAGATTTTTTTACATAATCATTCTTCGAGCCTCATGTTTATTACATTGCAGGTAAAAATCAAACAAAGAGCTAAAAGCACAAAATACGACTCACAAATGTTAGAAGGCAATAGAGGTTTGCTTTTGTTAAAAAAAAAAACACAAAATAAAATCAAATCTAAGAACAACTCAGAGCAACATTAGGCAATGACTGAGATAATGCTGTACAGTGTCCTTTTGCTTTTTGTGAAAGTCTGCTGTGTGCTTCAGCCTGAAGGCAGAAGCAGCAGCTTTCATTCACCCCTCCTACAGTGTGTGGGACTGTCAAACAACAGGCCTTGAAATAATCGCTATTATGACATAACAAAAGGTTTAAAAAAGAAATTGGAAATGAGCCATTTACAACCTATTCAAGTTTATATTTTGGGTATTTTCAAGCAAATGTTGCCTCCTCTATGGCAAATATAAAAATTCTTGAATTAAAAAATCTTTGAAGTGCAACTTTTACACCAAAAAATAATATATTTCTGACTAGAGTATTTCCCTGCTTGTTGAAAAATTGAAATCAGTTGGTATAAATATCTAGGACACAAAAGCACAGCTTGTACCCATTCTACAATTCTGGTTATCTAACACCTACGTTTAATAAATATATCCTTTATTTAATGGCAAGCTTGATTTAAAAAAAATGTGTTTAAGTTTAGTTTGAATTCAGGCAATTGAAACTGTCTTGTTTTATTAGAATAAAAGTGAGCTTTTTTCTCTTGGAAGAAATTTTGCAACAATCAAGTTTTGTTAAAAACATAAAAAGGTTTCTGTATTTTTCATGCAACTTAGCAATAACAATGGTAGATCTAAGATCCCTTCTAACATGTATTTATTATCTATTTATATTCAAAATTTACTTTAAACCTGAAGATTTTGGGTCTTGCAAAATGTTTCCTGGAAAATCCTGGTTTGGAGTACAGGCATGTTAGGCCATTTGGACCAATTTTTGATACTCACCTTAATTAGCTGGTAGACTAAATTGCTATTTAACACGAGAAAGAGGTTTAGAATTTATCCGCCACTGCCGATTTGTCCAAATATATACCAATTCACAGCTGGGCTTTCCAAGGTTTTTACTGTAAATGAAGCTTCAGTTTCACGATTCATACCCAGTAAAGCTTGTGACTATGCATTAGGTTTTAAATGCTTGCTTAACAGTTGCTAACACCAGTGGAACCTAAATGTAAATATAAGTACTTTCCTGGATGGGGTTGTACCTAATCACTTGTCTTGAAACCTTACAGATAGAAGTCTCAAACCACAGTAAGTGGCATAAATTTTGCTTATACTCTTCTCAGCAGCTTCATCTGATTTAGGTTATTTTATCTCACTTTAAATGTGCATATATATATGTTGATAATAGCATATTAGAGTACATCCAATATGGAGAATGATGATATAGCTCTCAAATTCCCATGACCTCAACAACAAGTTCCTGATTTAGGTTGCTTTAAATCACCTCATCGCCGGGCAAAGTTTCTTCATACCCGTGCAAGTCCTCTGAGCCAGTTTTAGTACTCTGTAAGGGCCTTTTATCGCACTCATGTCTGTCTAACACAGTTCTGCAAGTCAATTTTTCTTGGCGACTGTTTCAGGGCAATGCCGATCATGTCTCCAGAAGGAGGTGAGTGCATCACACAGGCTGTGTCCTCTCCAGCTGCCCAACAATGCGCAGTATCTGCATCAACCCCCCTGGAGATGACCTGCTGAGCACCAGAAGGGGCTACTCAGAGCCTCCACTACCTAAAGAAGTCCTTTGTCCCCGGTGTCTCTGATTTAGCCCCAGAGTAGCAAAAGTAGCTTGGGCAAATTTGTAAACTTCAGAGTTCCCCTGAGTTTAACATTTCTCTGTTCCTCCTTGTTATGTATGTGAGGTTTTGGCTCGTATGTAGGAGTTCACTGGACCACTACAGCTAAGCTGGAACTCTGCATAGCTTCTAAAATTCGTAATTATCTGGATAGCTTTCTGAGGAAAATCACGGTCCATAGGAAATCTAATAAAAGTCATGGTCCTGATATATTGGTATGATTTGCTAACCTAACGTTCTTGTACTTACATTTCACTGCTTCAGAAAAGTTATCATAATGAGCAGATTTTTGATTTCTGAGTGGTAAGTCTCACCTTAAAAAATAAAAATAAACTTAGATTCACTTTCCTCTTTAACTGCACTGTAAGCACGGGATTTATCTCCAAACATGCTTATTTTCCTCTTATTTTGCCAAAAACGATATTTTCATTTACCTATAGTTCTTTCTTATGATTAATTTCAGCTTTGTCGAAAAAGATTCCCTTTATGAAAAAGAAAAATTTTTAGCAAAATTTTGCATTCCTCTCCTGTTGTGGGGCTGGATAGAGATTTAATTCTGGATAGATGAAGAGAGAGTTGGGTTAATATTATATTTCATTTACATACAATGCTGTAGGACCTCAAATTACCAGATGCTTGACAAAGACAGAGCAAAAAGAGTGTAACAGCACTTATGTTTCCTGAGAAACCCTTAGATGCTGTTCTATGTATGATATTAACTCTGTGTTAACTTTGTCAAATACTTGCACTGGTTTATTTATTCATTCGTTATTTATTCATTAATTCATTCTCTACTCTGTTTTCTTTAAAGAGATAATTCCCTTTGTGACAAGTAGTGAAAGGCTGAGAGGCAGAAATACTGGAGTCTTCCCTTTGCCCCTGTAAGAGAAATGATGCAATAAGTAGATGAGTTTCCACTGTTGAGCCTTTCTGCCTCATGTCAGATCTGCGAAGTTAAGTACTTGAGGTCAGAGAGTCTGTTTCCAAGTAGGCAAATGTAATTCCATTGATTTCATATCATCAGCCACACTTGCATTTTTGTTCCGAGAATACTAGCGCTAACTCTGGTTAGATGAGATGTCAACTGAGATGTGGACAGCCATCTTCAGGAAGCCAACTCAATATTACTCATTTTATGAAGGCAATTGAACTCAAATAGGGACTTCCAGGCATTTTGAGATAAGCTGCATTTGAACTAGTGAGCAGGAAATCAAAGACAGGCCGAAAATCCCTGCCTGCTGGGGAGAGGCAAGGGGTGACCTCTCTGCAGGGGAAGGGAAGCTGGGAGCTGAGATTCACAGCAAGGTGGGCAGAGTCAGTCCTGTCACCATCAAGGGCTGTCCCACTGCACCTGAGCCACAGGTGCAGAGCAAGCCTGTGATAGCAACCAGCATCAAACACAGACCACCATCCACCCAGCAAATCCACAGTGATGAGGCAAGTCCGAGGTGAAGCCAGAAAGTCACTGTGGAGGTTCCGGATCAGAGCCAAGATCAGGGAGGCACAAGATGGGGCACAGTTATGGCTGCAAAGCAGACAAAGTACAGCTCAGGTGGGGACCAAGCACAAGAGCTTCAGCTCCAAAGCAGCTCCCTAGGGACGGAGAGAGACACCCTTCTGAGGCTTTTCCAGGTCTTACTGCACAGCAGCTCTCCTTGGTGATCTGGCCTTGAGCACGGCCTTCCAAACTCCTAGACTGGGGACACTGTGCTCCATACCCTGAACACTCCTATCATCTTGTGGCCCAGTGCTGCAGGATACCAAATGAATGGACTAGGAGATGTCCTGAGCTCCTGGATGCAAATTAACATCCTGGCTCTGTACTGACTCCATGCTGTGGCAAGACCTGGGTGTGTTTCAGCTCCTTTCCTTCATGCTGGGCTCTTGCTGAATGGGCATCAACACACTGGTTGCAGGTGAATCATGATGCACTACTAATGAGATAACTGCATGTCAGACAGTTTTTGTTTTTTTTTTTNAAAATGGCAATAATGCTAGAAATGTCAGAACAGTTCATTCCTACATTTTTTGAAATATCTTTACATGCACTTCCAAAATCCCTTCGTTTCAGACACTAAAGAGAAGCAAAGACACAGCGGGCTGGCTCGGCAATGTTGTGAAGGTAAAAGCAATCTCTCTCTATCATTGAGAAGAGAATTCACCGTCTGATAAGAGTGGATGAAAGTTTCTTCCTCCTTTCACATTTACAATATCCTAGCTACCATGTTTTAAGGTATTCTGAGTTATTCTCAGAAATATTTAAATGTGTGCTGAAACAATGGCAACATGCAGCCCTGTGATGGAGACATTGACAGAATGGGATGTGTGGATTATGCCCACCTATGGCCAGGGTGTGAGCTCAGGCACTTGTGCCCCGCTCACTCCTTGGCTCTGTTGTGGAATGCTCCAAACAGCTCTCCAGCATTATTTGCTATAGTGGGAAATACCGTAAGCAATATGGATGTGGACTGGCTGGTGCCACCTGGCCTTGTAGTAATAAAGTGGTCCAGTGATCCACATCCACTTTTGTGTCTGAGTACGGACATTGTCAGAGGTTACTGTCTCAGAGGAGACAGAGAGATGTTTTGACAACTCATCCTTCCCTTGTTCTCAGACTCATTCTGGATGTTCTGGATTCCTGTTCTCCTCACAAGGGTGGACTTCTGCCTTTAAAAGTCTTGCTCTGCTGAGCCATATGCTTCCATTTGGCTGTCCCTCAAAAGAGTGCCTGTGGAGACAGATATCCCTTTCATTCATTTTTCAGCTTCTCCAGGGTATGTACTTTCTCTTATTCTGTCACTAAGGCTCAGTGAGTATCTAAGTGATCCTAGCAAAGGACAATGTTGGCAGAATGCCTTACAGACACCCCAAAGCAGAATACATTGGACAGTCCAATGGAGCTGTGAGAGGTAAACAGGCTTGTTTACATCAAGCGTGAACTACCCAGACATGGTCTGCCTCCTCCCACCCCTTGTTTTACTCTAGTCCCTCTGTCTATTTTTCCTCTGTCAAACAACTGAGAATGAATTATTCCACTCTAAATTTAATACTTTTTGTTGCCTTGTTTTCATTTGGAGGAGGGGACATTTTCAATGTTTTGGTTTGGCAGTTGAATGGAAAATATAGTTATTCTTATACCCTTAATCCTTATGGCTTTGTTGCACACATAGCGTTGTGACCAAGCAAGTTAGTAAGGAGCAGTAAGGTAGTAAGATCTCATATTCTGATCTTTCACGCAGGTTGGGTAAAATTGTCCCTTTTGTATTATTGTGCATCTCTTTTGGTAACAATAAAAACAAACAAACAAACAAACAAACAAAAAAAACAACAACAACAAAAAAGCACCAGTTCAAGTATAAACATTTCTAGCTATTTGGAATTAAGCACAGGCTTTAACAGCTAAAAATTTGTAGCTTGTCTGTGATTCAGAGTCTTTTATTCTTGTTTTCTTCCCTGCATAGATTCTTCTAAATTGATTTATCCATCCTTGCACCTTCTCTTTGATAAGCCAAACAGAGTGTTATAAAGCAGAGCTTCCAACCCTCAAACTTGTCATGGCTCCTCCCTGAACTCTAATGTTTTAGCAATCTTTTAGACACCTAGAGAAGGAAGCATATTCCTGCCACATATGAAAACAAGATTTTCTATCCTTGTATTTGAAATTTCCTTTTTTTATGCATCTTGGGATTATCTTAGCTCTTTGGACAGTGTCAGCCTAGGTTTTTATACTCAGATTGTCTAGTGTGATCCTCAAACTCTTTCAGACTGCCATGTAGGTTACACTCACACAACTTGTATGCATAGTCTGAGTTTTGTATTCTTGGATGTGAGTTTATGTTTATCCCTCCTGCTTTGCATTGTGCCTATCTGAGCACTGCTTAAGACCATTCTCTTTATCAGTGACAGAACCTGTTCACTCTTCTCCATCCTTAACACTGTGAACTGCAAATCTTATCTGCAATGATGTTATGTTTCCTTCCAGGTCGCTGAGAATGAAACCATGCTCCCTGGAGGGATCTCAGGAAGCACACACACTCAAAGATTATTCATTTACAGTTATCTTTTGAGATCTATCAGCTCACTAGTTTTTAATCTGTTTACTATGTGAATATTTTCTGTTGTTCTAGTTTGTTAATCAAAATGTGTAATATCAAATAAAATATTTTCTTCTCTGCTGATGTTCGATCAATGCTGTTATCTTTATTGACCCACCTTCCCTATTATAAAGGGATACTAATGTAGCTGAACAAGCTCTACTTTTCGTTGCCAGTGGCCAGGCGTTAATAAAATTAAATTCCCCTAGTGGTGCAATGAGGACCCTCCATAGCAGAAGGAACATCTTAATCTCTCCATGCATTTTCAGCCACCTGTAGAAGACATTGAGGTACCCTTATGAGGGAGGAAGGGTGTGAAAGAGCCTTACCTCTCCGACTGGAAGAGGGCAGAGGGGCTGCCTCGTGTTAGTGGGAGCAGACTCCCAAATCCCTGAATCTCTGCTTTCCAACAAGCAGTAGACACCGTGATAGACAGATAGTAAATCTGCCAGCCCCATCACAACTTTTCTGACTTATTNAAACAAACAAACAAAAAAAACAACAACAACAAAAAAGCACCAGTTCAAGTATAAACATTTCTAGCTATTTGGAATTAAGCACAGGCTTTAACAGCTAAAAATTTGTAGCTTGTCTGTGATTCAGAGTCTTTTATTCTTGTTTTCTTCCCTGCATAGATTCTTCTAAATTGATTTATCCATCCTTGCACCTTCTCTTTGATAAGCCAAACAGAGTGTTATAAAGCAGAGCTTCCAACCCTCAAACTTGTCATGGCTCCTCCCTGAACTCTAATGTTTTAGCAATCTTTTAGACACCTAGAGAAGGAAGCATATTCCTGCCACATATGAAAACAAGATTTTCTATCCTTGTATTTGAAATTTCCTTTTTTTATGCATCTTGGGATTATCTTAGCTCTTTGGACAGTGTCAGCCTAGGTTTTTATACTCAGATTGTCTAGTGTGATCCTCAAACTCTTTCAGACTGCCATGTAGGTTACACTCACACAACTTGTATGCATAGTCTGAGTTTTGTATTCTTGGATGTGAGTTTATGTTTATCCCTCCTGCTTTGCATTGTGCCTATCTGAGCACTGCTTAAGACCATTCTCTTTATCAGTGACAGAACCTGTTCACTCTTCTCCATCCTTAACACTGTGAACTGCAAATCTTATCTGCAATGATGTTATGTTTCCTTCCAGGTCGCTGAGAATGAAACCATGCTCCCTGGAGGGATCTCAGGAAGCACACACACTCAAAGATTATTCATTTACAGTTATCTTTTGAGATCTATCAGCTCACTAGTTTTTAATCTGTTTACTATGTGAATATTTTCTGTTGTTCTAGTTTGTTAATCAAAATGTGTAATATCAAATAAAATATTTTCTTCTCTGCTGATGTTCGATCAATGCTGTTATCTTTATTGACCCACCTTCCCTATTATAAAGGGATACTAATGTAGCTGAACAAGCTCTACTTTTCGTTGCCAGTGGCCAGGCGTTAATAAAATTAAATTCCCCTAGTGGTGCAATGAGGACCCTCCATAGCAGAAGGAACATCTTAATCTCTCCATGCATTTTCAGCCACCTGTAGAAGACATTGAGGTACCCTTATGAGGGAGGAAGGGTGTGAAAGAGCCTTACCTCTCCGACTGGAAGAGGGCAGAGGGGCTGCCTCGTGTTAGTGGGAGCAGACTCCCAAATCCCTGAATCTCTGCTTTCCAACAAGCAGTAGACACCGTGATAGACAGATAGTAAATCTGCCAGCCCCATCACAACTTTTCTGACTTATTCTGGCTTTCCCTGCCTCTAAAGTAGCCAACACAGTGGGAATCTCTGAGATATAAGTTAGAGATATAAACCCCACGCCTGAGCTCCTCAGGTTCCTCCTGTCTTCCCTTGCTCACCCAGAGAATATGGATGCTGCTGCATCCGGCGACAGCAGCGAAACTGCTCCTTTGTCAGTGATACACGTCGTCAATATAAAGGCTTGAGGTAACAAGAATGGCTAACAAGTAAACAGAGAGGATTAAGCTATTATCAAGAGCCCAGAATCTGATCTGTAGAATTAATATTAATACATCTGCTTCGACAGATATACCAAAAGATGCTTTGTCTATGTAGAGACTGTGAGATAATGATAATTTAAATATTCAACCCAGGTGCCTTAAGCAGCATGAATCACAGACTGTGAATGAGCAGAACTTTTTTGACCTTGAGAACTTCAGAATTCTGCTCTGGACTGTTAATCAATCTTTATTAAAGGCTCATTCTTGTACCTTGCTGTGTATCATAGTTCAAAACCCGTAGTGTTTAAGGACCACTTTAAATGTAAGTATGAGGGTAATGCCAGTGCTGTCCGTGGGACATTTTCCACCATCCACATATGACTGGTCTGCTGGAGCAGAGGGAAAACGTTCAGCTTCTTGTAAGATCAAGCGCTATGGCAGCGCATGGCTCCCAGTGAATTGTAAGTTTAATTGTTCTGCAAAATATTTCTCTTCTGGTACCAATTTCAGGACAGCTATTGATTTCACATCTTTCGAAAGGTTTTCCTACTGCAATTATGACTGTACTTTCTTGTTCATCTGAACATAACATGAAATAGATATCTGCCAGAACAAGAATAAGTAGATATAAGAGATCTTAATTACTTTGTCAATTAATTCCCACGTATTATTATGTGGAAAGTGTATTCTGTTATAAATACCTTATAATGCAATGACTTGCGAGAGTTTGATTAGCTACATAATATTTTTTTGGTTAAAAAATTGATTGTACTTGCGGGCACACTGCCTGCTGTTTGTTACTTGCCTACAAGTGATTGTTCCTCAGGAAATGAACACACTGTGCTCATTTTTTTTCTCAGTAATCTCTTCCTTTTGAGATCTCCAGCACTGTAATCCCTTCCTTTCTACATTCTATGGATTAAGTCTTCTTTTCCAGCATGACAGACTTTAAATAACTTAATGACTAGGTGTCTGCAAAATCCCTTGCCTATATTATAAATAACGATACATAGTCCTCAGTGAACAATGAGAATGTAAATCATCGTTACTTCTGGTGTTTATAATATCAGAAAAAAACCCACAATTGAATTACAGCATTATGTTCAGCCATGGACCATGAAATTAATGGTTAATAGCTATGTACTCAAACTCATACCCTTTAAAAAGGATCAGGAATAGAAATTATCAAAAATGTGGTTTTTTTAGAACTGCCCTTCACATGAAGCTGGAGTCATTGCTGCATCACATAAAAGAGAAACAGGTGAAAAGTTGAACCTACATTTGATGTCAGCTGGTTATTAGCTAGTGTAAAGACTTCACATTTGGTCTTTAAATCGTAAATAACAACAACCCCCCCCAACTGGGTAATTTATTACTAATATTAAAATATTAATACTAAAATACTAAGTTATTACTAATATTAAAATGCAAAAATACTAAATACTTTCATTTTTTCATGATGACTTTTATGTGTATGTTGACTGTTATTGCTATGTCATTTTGATAGAAACTACCTGCAGAAAGGGATGAAGACTGAATCAGATTCATTCAGAGGGTGTAAATCTCAGACAACAATTGGCCTCCATGGCAGCGCTCCAGACTTAGACAAGGACAAGCCCATGCAGGAATGTCCTCCTCATTGTTTCTTGCATCGCCCCGAGCCCCCTCAGGTCAGCCATGGCTCCGCTTTGCTGCACAGCAGCCAGACTGCTGGGAAGGAGCTGTGAGGTGCCCACCAAGGCAGAAGCCTAAGTTGAGAGGGGTGGAAAGCCACGGACAACCCACCGCTGAGCACGGCTGGCCAGCAGTCAGGTGTGAGGCGTATGCAGCCTATGGGTCAGTGCTCACTCATGAAACACTGTGTGAATGTTATATTTCACTCCCATGTATTAAAGGAGAACATTATGAGATCCTAGCCTGGGAGGAACAGGACTTTGGTTGCTCTCATCCATTCTGTTATTTGAAAAGCGCAGGACCCTACTAGTGGAGGGAACCCTTCAGTGATGGTGATGAAGAGACCAAGAGGCTCCTTGCTGAGGCTTGGCACCCACCTGTTAGATACCAGGTTGTGTCCAAGCTGAGGCCACGCTAACTTCAGCTCCAGACTTGCTTTATTCCTAGAAGGATTCCCTAGTAATGCCATATTAGTCATATGAATAATAAGAAACAGACTGGGATCTGTATCCAGCTTGCTTGTCGTTGATTAACACATCCCACTAGAATCCAACAGAGTTTTTATTACTCTCCCTCACCCTTTTGAACTTGGTTCATTTTCTTAATTTTTTCATTGGCCTAATTTACAGTACCTGGGGGCATTGTCATCTTTTCTGCACACATAGTAGGCAGTACCTAATGAGTTGCTATGAAACCTCTTCCTCTTTTAATCTCTGCAACCTCTATTAGTAACTTTAAACAAGCACTATTCAGCCCTAGAGCAAGTCTGATCTTTCTCTGTTGTTGTGATTTTTTTTTTTTTTGTGGGTCACTGTTACTCCAAAGCTGAATTTTGTAGCTATTACTTTTCACACAAACTCATACCTTAAAAAAGTGTAGTCAGGGCTTCGCTTTAACTTGCTAACATGAACATATCAAACAGCATCAGTCCTAAACATTAACAGAAATAAAATACTTAACTGCTTTTAAAATATCTCCAGAGTCTACTGGGTGCATGGTTTCATCCAACCTGAGGTACACAGAGAACGTAAAATGAACGAATTAGTGAAGAAGGGCTAAATTTGATGAAACCATAAAATTCAATGTGCATGAATCTAAGCCCAAATTCCTGAACATGTCTAGGGAGGACAGAACTGAAATGAAAAGGTGAAAAATAATATTACGGTATTTGACACCCTTTTTATCCATAGCTCTGAAAGCACTTTCTCAATAGTGATCCTTGATGTCTTGAAGGAGAATTTTTCCTTCTATATTAAGCCCAAGTAAACTGAGGCACTGTGAAGTGACTTGTCCAAGTTCAAACACTGAGTGACAGCAAAAGAAGCAACTTTGCAAGCTGAAACCCTCCACTAAGTCTGGCCGGGACAGAGTTCATTTGCTTCACAGGAGCTCATATGATGCTTTGGGTTTTGATTAAATGTGTTAACACACCAGTGTTCTGACTGTTGCTGAGCAGTGCCTGCATGGTGTCAAGGCCTTCTCTTGTCCCTGTGAGTAGGCTAGGGATAGGCTAGAAACTAGGAGGAAACTCAGCCAGGACAGCTGACCGGAACTGACCAAAGGGATATCCTGTACTGTGTGATGTTCTGCTCAGTAATAGGAGTTCAGGGAAAGGAGGAGGAAGTGGGACTTCCCTGGTTATGGCGTTTGTCTTCCCAAGGAACCATTACATGTGATGAAGCCTTGCTTTTGTGGGGGTGACTGGACATCTGCTGACAGGAAATAGTGAATAAGTTCTTTCTTTTGCTTGTGTCTGCAGCTTTTGCTTTCCCTATTAGACTTTTATCTCTACCCATGAGTCTTCTCACCTTCCTTCTATTTTCTCTGCATCCCACAGAAAACGGGAGTAAGTGAGTGGCTGTGTGGGTGTCTGATTGCTGTCCAAACAACGCACCACAAGTTCTCAGGACAGGTTTGTGTATTCAGTGTTTGAACAGTCTTCTGCTCCCAGAGGTAGAGCCAACCAACCTTCAGTCAGCACCTGAGACCTCAGACTTTGAAAAAAACACATTTTCAAAGAATTTTAGATTAAGAGGAAGCCAATGTTTTTCTACGTAAACCGTGAAACAGAGTCTGAAACCTTAAGTGAAATAACTTTATTGATGTCAATTATCTAAGTGGAATGGTCAGCCCACTGAAGTGTAGCATGCTCTAATCAACAGGCTCATGACCTTCTAATACAAGATTTCAGTAGAGGAACTTTACCATAACAAAGTGTCAGACATTATCATACAGGTATGATTCATGCACTTGCTATAAAGTGGTATTTTCTGTGTTCTTTCGAAGTACAGACACATAGCAACAAAAAAATCTATAATGAAGCAGTGTTACAGGTCTAGCTTTTACCCGTAAACTTGCAATAACACTGAAGTAAAAAACAAAGCAACCTGTCAGCCCTACTACATTTTCAAGAGAAAGACAGAATAAGTGTTTGACATTAACTGCTTCCTTAAAATTCACCTCATTCTTCCAAGACGTGAGAGAATGTGCATAATTCAGTTTTAGATTAGAATGTTAAAGGGACATTTCCAGCCTAATAAAAGCAAACAAGCCAAAATAGTCCTCTTTGAAAATGTTCCGTTTTTATCATCATGATTTGCTGCAACTGAAGGAGACTCAAAATACTATATTCAGTTTATTTTCTTCATGTTATTAGAACATTTTTGGTTCAGTTATTTCCCCTGTCTGAATATATCTTTCAAAACCCAGTATAGACTTAATAGATGGCACAAAGAAAATCAATCAATTCCTTCCTCCCCCTCAAATTTTACTGCAACAATAAAACCCATAAATATGGCAGGAGGACTGGCAGGTATTGGTAAAATTTCATTTTAACCGGTTTTGATTCATTGTGTTTCAGTCTGACAGTGCTTGTACCTGGTTATTATTGTTAGACAGAAATAGTTCTAATTTTAAGACAATTTATGTGAAAACAACTTCCATTGAAAATACTGCAGCACCTTTCAAACAAATGAACTCATTATAAAGCATTACACCATATATTACGTTAAGTTTAATGTATAAAATGGCTAATAAAATACAAAGGTAATAAAAGATAACTGTGAAGGTGATTATAAAGGTAACCTATGCCATTTATGAACAGAACATCAAAATGATCAAGTGATATTTGGGGATCAGTTAGGAGTTTGTATCAATATCTGCATACCTCTATAGATGTACACAAAATTTTACACGGAGAAAAGGTAAATCAAGCTAAATAAGTGTTCCCTTCCTTTGTGTGCCCTTTGACTTAGTGAAACAGTTGTTTTTTTCCCCTATGTTTTCAAGAGCACCTTTGATACTCATTTCTCTTGCCATTCCATAGTGACTGATAATGCATGTTGCCACACTGACCTGAAAATGGCTCAGGCAGAGTATTCTGCTGCCCTTTTATGCCTTGGTTTTTGTCATAATCAAAGCAGACTACTCTTCCTAATTCTTAGCACCATCTTTGGGGGTCAAGAAGACTTTCCAAACCTCAGTAAGCACCATGGTTGCTTCCAGAAATAGCAGCAAGGTTGGCAAGTCCTGTGCATAGTGCATAGGGAAGAGTATGAGCTAAAGAGGAAGAGCCATAAACATTAGCATAAAGACTTAGACCTAGCAGCAGCTGTTAACTAACAAAAGAGAAACTCAGAAAGGAGGGCTGCAGGCTAAACACTCCTTGACACAGTTGGTCAGATGCCTTACGGTGCACCCCTGGAAGGTCTTCCCTCTGCTTGGGATTTATAGCCATGCAGTCTCAGCCTTGTCTAACACACACATAATTCTGGTCCTCCTGCAGGAGGATTTTAAGCATGGCTTTTTACAAAAGTCTGAATTCTGAACTTAAGGACCTAAGTCTTTTTTGTTCTAGGATACGGAGGCGACCAACATGTTTGGAATGAGAAATAGCTTTGCCAAAATTATAACTGACCATAAGCAATAAGACATATGGCAATTGCAGCTTAGGAAGTGGAAGAAACCTTAGCAGACTTAAGGAGGCACTTCTCTCTTCTGGTGCAGGAATAGCAAGGGACAGCATTTTGTAGTCATGTGATAATGAAAGAAATAACAATGGGGAAGCTGGAGCAACCCATGTAGTATGCAGTAAACTTTCTCAGGTGACTACATCACACACCTGTATAATTTGGATTTCTTTGTGGACATATAGTAAGGCAAGCCTGATTCTTCACTCACTTTTGCAAGTTTACTGTTAGTGAAACTTCAGTGACGTTGACTGAAGAAAATGAGAGGATAATTGAGTTCAAGGTCCCTGCTTTGAAAACTTAACAATCCAATTTTGGACTGGGGCAAAAAAACAAAACAAAACCCAATTAGGGAGGAAAGGAAGACAAAGTCCCTCGGGTTATGTTCATGCCTTTACTGGATCTGCTACATGTCTTTAAATAGAAGCTCTAAATCACCAGTTTATGAATATAATGAAATATAGGAAGAAAGAGATTTGCTTTTATTGGATGCCACTAGAGCACAAATACGTAATTTTTGCATCGATACCATGGCTGATTTTCTGCTCACGTGCGACAAAATTCCAAAGGTGACATTACTGGAGACATCTGCAAAAACATCTGTGATTGATGCTCTTTTGTTTTTACCAGACTAAAGAGCTTACTTTAGTGGTTAGGTAACTGTGCACCAGCTTCTCTCAGAGCCCAGATCTCTCTTCCAGACCTCACAGAAAGGTACGTGCAAGATCTCATGTGTAATACCTCATGTCTTAGCAGCTGCCATTCTGACCATTATGTTTCTAACTGCACCGTGGCTTACCACTATTTGTCCTGCTGTACTGAGTTGCACTTGGAAATGGATATTAAGGTAAAACTTCTTCACTAATATGTGTCTTGCCTTTAGTCTTGCTTTATGTACTGGCTAAGGTAGAACCTCGTGCATTGCACAGGCATTATAGAAGTTGCAAGGAGATAATGAATTCAGTTTCTGCCTTTTGCTCACTTGCTTGTAATCACAGACAATTTTTTTCCTTTTAAAATTCAATTCTCCCACTTTACCTCAAAGCCTGTACAATTTCATACTTGGATGTGGTATTAAAGTTAATCTTTGAGGATATTGAAATGTATTTCCTACAGAACGTTATGGGCATAATGCAGGAAAGAGACCCTGGAACAACACACAGCTGCTGGAGTTTGTGATTTCAATTGTGTTTGCCTGTAGTGTCAATAGAGTAAGCCTTCTTTGCTTTGCTTTGTTTTGTTTTCTTCTGTTCTTCTGTTCTGAAATACCAAGATTCCAGCACTTCAAAGTCAATAGATTTCTTGCTGTAAATCTTGTCAGGTATCAGTTTCATCTCCTGGAAGACAAGCAGGGACCAAGGGTAATAATTATTGGAGCATAAGACCTTCCCCTCATCCTGTGTATCATACTTATGAATTTTTTTTTTTTTTTTAAGCTGAAGCTGTTAGTGTACTTTATCCAAAGCTTTGCACGCTCTACAATATTTCATATAGTAATGAAAAAGGAATCTGCTGAATCAAAGAAAAGAATAAATCCTATCAAAAGGTTGTTATTTCACTAGCAGATATCTCAGCCAGCTGGACACTAGTGGTCTGGTATATACACACTGAAACACATTTCTATTCGAATGCAATATTTTTTCCCACATAATATGTTTCACAGGATTAATTCTTTGTTTCTCTCTCTCTCTCCAAACCAGAGGCTTCAAATTGCTGGTAGAGTTTGGGTGAGCAGTGGAAGAGTGTGCAGGGAAGTAAGTAGGGTTAATGTTTGTGTCTAAGCCTAGATTTTAGTATTTAAATGTACTTAGAGCCGAAATATTCCAGTATTCAATTATTTATCTGTGAGATTAGGGCAGCTCTGGATTTGTTCTGTATACTTTTTATAGTATGATGCTGTAAACTTCCAAAGATAGGAATTTATTTATCCCAGGACACAAAGAGTCTTCGGACTGATCACTGTCTTTCCACTAACATTAGGTGAGTCCTAGATTATTTCACAGTTCAAATGGGACACTTTTTGTTGAGTTTTTTTGTTTGTTTGGGTTTGATTTTGGTTTTGGTTTTGGTTTTGTGGTTTTGGGTTTTTTTTTGTCAGCTCTGTAAAATGCAGACAGAAAGAGAGAAGTATCTGCAAAGAGCAGATCTACCTGTGTTAGATCTAATTGTGCTGTTGTGGTGCCTCTGTATCACTACAGACTACTAAGAGTACTGGGGGTAGCTACCCTCGAATTTATGCACCTCAGTTAAGTCCTGAGCTCCAGGCGTTTTTTCGGCACACTATATACGTTCAAGGGAACTATAGTATCAGTGCTAACATATAGGTGCATTGAACTGTTTAACACAACGGGTCTTTTAGAATTACTCAGAAGACCAAACAGGTCATTGGTATTCCTAAAAAGACAGATGTTTCACATTCAGTAGTAGCTATGGAAGGCGAAGAACATGAGTAAACCTGGACAATTGCTCGCACAAGATGTGCCAGGCACGTACGGCAGTGAAAATGAGTGCTTTATGTCCCTGGCCCCTAAAACCTCGTGAATGGCATGCAGTTAAGTGTTCCAGAGGAAACATTACGGATTTGGGAGTGGAAGTGAACTTATTAGGTAGGCTAAGGTTTTTAAAGGCTTGAGGTACATTTCTACATATAGGATCAACTGTGGATTGGCTATTGTGCTAAACAAGGACAATAGATGTATTACTGTGGAACAGACTAGGAACCAAACCATCTCCAGAGGTTTTGCTTGTTATATCCCTTTCCTGTGGCTGTCCAACTAAATAAAATGACAGGACAAGATCCAGGTAATCCCTAGGTGACTGAAATTAAAACTACATGAATGTGAGATGCTTAAATTCTAGACAGCAATCCAAAAATACATGTTTAACCCCATTATTACTGAAGCTTTCCATCAAACAAAAGGTGGTATTTATTAGACCAAATGTTGATCTCTGCCTTTGTCATCCATGGGATGAATGAGCACTTCTGGAAAATGTTTATTTTCTATTCTGATCTACGTTTCTAAAATAGGTGAGATGGATCACCCATCATAGAAAATCTTATGTCATTGATCAAAAAGACAGTGTGGAGTGACCATACCAGATATATTGATTCACATCGGAGATATCTGAAATGTAAGGTGAAATAAAGCATGCCAAAGGTGTCTAGAAACCAGTCTAATACATGTCTAGCATAGTCAGTATCTTTCTAGAGCAACTGAGTCAATATGCATTTCCCATTGACACCAACTAAATGCCAGATTCTGCACCTAGGGTGGAGTAACGCCAAGCAGAAGTATAAACTGGGAGAGGAGTGGCTGCAGAGCAAACCTGCAGAAAGGGATCTGGGGGTGCTGGTCTACAGCAGCTCAATATGAGTAAGCGGTGTGTGGCCTGGCAGCCCAGAGAGAAAACCAATCCTGGGGTGCATCGAACATGTTGATGTGGTGCTTAGGGACATGGTTTGGTGGTGGACTTGGCTGTGTTAGGTTTACTTTTGGATTCAATTATCTGAAAATTCTTTTCCAACATAAATGACTCTATGATTCTAAACAGAACTAACCAGCTGGTCAAAAGAGGTGATTATCCCTCTTTATTCAGCATCGGTGCAGCCTTACCTTGTGTACTGGGTGCAGTTCTGGGACCCACAATTTAAGAAGGATGTGAAGGTCCTCAAATGCATCAGAGGAGGTTCAGACTGGACATTAGGAAGTGTTTCTTTACAGAGATGGTTGTTACACGCTGGAACAGGCTTCCTAGGGAGGTGGTCGATGCCCCAAGCCAGTCAGTGTTCAAGAGGCATTTGGACAATGGCCTCAAAAATAAGATTTAAATTTTTGGTCAGCCCTGAAGTGGTCAGGCAGTTGGACTAGATGGTCATTGTAGATCCCTTTCAACTGAGAATACTTCTATTCTATTCTATTCTATTCTATTCTATTCTATTCTATTCTATTCTATTCCATTCCATTCCATTCCATTCCATTCCATTCCAATTCTATTCTACTGTGTGGGATCCACATATTGGGCATCCTTGTGTCAAAATCTTCCAAATAGGCCAGTTTCATAGGTTTGCTGTCAGCCCAGACTTTTCATCCAGATAGCCCCTCTATTGGTGCTGCCATTTGGCCACTTTGTGCATTTAGTACTCACCATCTTTAAACCTGTTAAAGGTTTCAAGCACTTCGTATAGGTATAGCACATGCAATGAAAAATGTTACTGTTGTTTAGGTATATAAGAGAATGTATATATTATAACTGGATAAAGAACTATCCAAAAGACATTTAAACTATAACTGAAGCACTATAGCAGACACTTGATTTCAGTGTATTCAAATCCTCAAAGAAAAATATGATCAAAGTGAAAACCAGGAATGACAGCTGTTATTCTGATTTACACCATTCAAGGATTTGAGCTAATTAAAATCAACCTACAAGAGTTTTGGATGGACTGGTGAGGTTTGAAATACTTCTGGGTTTCTAAAGTGAAGTATCATCAGAAAATCACGATAATTATATATGACTATTCCTCCATGTCTGAAAACTCTGAATGAAAGTACTTTACTGATAAAAGTCTGAAAGAGACTGAATCCCTCTGCCTCTGCTTCAGATTTTTAAAGCTGGATACTAATTAATCAAATTAAATCCTGGATATAGAAAGTGTTTCAAACAGAAGACTAACAGCACTTTCAAATAACCCTTGGAGAGCATTGCTATAACGGCTTCTGCATCTGTCTTTTAAAGAGAGCTGTATGTTTTTTAGGGTCCCAGAAGCTCGAGGTGATCTGAAATGAGCAATGACAATTGCTCAGAAGCATCCATTTCCAAAAACATTCTAAAGTGGCACATGTATCATCTAGACTTTTCTTAACATCTATAAATTTCATACAAGTCCAATTACTTACCTAGGAGAAGACTGAACTCTCTCACATATCAAAGCAGACCAAAAAGACCTAAGAAAGGCTGACAACCCAGAAAAATACAAAAGCAGACATCAGCCTCTTCACACCTGGGCTGCCTTTTGCTCCACAGTCAATAAGGCTGCACCCTCAGTTACTGGCAGGTCCAAACTCAACAGCAACTTTAAACTCACAGCACTCTTGATGTTGTATCTGGGACACACAAATAACTACTAAATACAGCCAGCGGCAAGGTCTCTACACGGGGGAAAGGTCTTGTTTATACATGGAGGGCTGTATACAATCACAGACTGGGCTGAATCCACTGTGGTCCAGTAACCTGGAAGATATCCACAGCTTTGCTTTTTTGGACTGCATTTGTCCATCCTGTACCAGATGCTTCCTTGGAGAGGTTTGAAGCTGAGGCTGTCAGAAGCTCAGCACTGAGTCTTTTCCAGTAGCCTGAATTCAGCCCTGTTTGAATTCTGCCTACAACCCCCCACTGCTCCGCAGATGGCTGTGCCAGTGCCCTTCCAGGAGACAACATGGAGCTTTCTTGTCTGCCTGACATTGTCATTGGAGGTAGACAGAAGGGCTTGATGGAGAATATAGGAGGTTGAATGTGGTAAATTGGCTCAGAATTAAACTTAAACCACAGAGTTCACATGAAATTGTCTCCAGAAATGACAGTCGGATAATGCCACAACCCAAGCTAAAAACCCTCTGAGAGGTGAGTGGTGTCAGTACACATCTAAATGGCTTTGAGCCCACACTCAACAGGCTATGGAGCTGAAAATCATTGGGGGAGGGTGCACCTAATCCTACACCAAGCCAGTTTGCTATGCTGCAAGAACAGTATAGTCTGCTTCAGGCTCACTTGAAAACAAGCATACTGACATTTGTGAGGACTGAAAACTCTTTCTAATCTGGGAGCCTTTATATGTCACAAGGTGAATCCTGCCTCCACTGCAGTTCACTTAAAACCTTCTTGGTTTCAACAAACCTTGAGTTAACCCTTTGCTGTCTGTATAATGTGCTGTTCAGAATGATTTCTAAATGGTACGGTTCCTAGGTTTCTGGAGTATAACAATGAAGTATGACGTGCTCTGCAGCTGCAGGGATTAGTGCCTGGCAGTTACATCAGTAAGACTGGGCTTTGCAGGAGAGCCAAGTCCTTCTCTCCCAAATTGTCCCTAGTTGAGACTGCTCTGTCACATCTGGGGAGACCTGAACTCACTTTGCCTCTGATAGTCCTGGAATCAGAAGTACTGGGGAGTGGGGTAGAACACCTTGATTTTCCATTTGTGAGACAGGTAGGGCCAGGGTGTGGTATTTGCCTGGACTGATCAGTCTTCCCAAGAGTTAAAGATTGTCTCAGGCACAATGTTGGCTAATAATGCATTATATGGATGTATTGCAAACATCTCCAGTAGCTCAGGGAGCTCTGTACTGTTCTTCATTATGTAGTAGAGGCATGCTTCAATATAACGGCAATTCACAATAAATCCATCACCTTCTGGTACACGATCAAAGCCTCCAGTCCACTATTCTGAGATCTAGTTACATCTTCTCTAGAGCTCAGAACTGAAAACCTGTTCTGCAGTGGATGGTTGCAATCTTTTTGTTCAAATTGTTTTCTCAAAACTTAAGACTCCTCTGCTGTTATGCCTGTGATACTGTCCACCTTTGGTGCAGAATTTTAATCAAGATAGAGGTCAGAAAGCAGCAGGGGAGCAAAAACCAGTCCTGCACGCAAAATGGTGTTTTCAGCTTGAGGTAGACATGTTGAGAGTGTCCTTGGTTTCAAACATCATTCACAAGGTGTAGGAGGACACCCCTAACTTCTTTCCTGGTGATCTGCTGCAGTTTGTCACACTAAAGCAATCGCTTGGGACACCAAGGAGGTGCTGGCCAGAGATGCAGTGTGTCATGGGCCACAGCACCCAGCAGCTGGGACAATGTCTCACCCTTTAACATTAGTGCTGAAATTTAACACTCTTATTTAACCAGCTTTAGTTGTTTGTTAAATCTGTGATGGCACTCTGTAAGCAGCTGAACAGATCTCTGTGCTTCCCCGTTTATCTTATAAGCATCCCTTCTGTTTGTTGGTTTACTTGTCCTAATAACAGAGATTCATCGCAGTGGTAACTTCCTACTCTGTCATCTCATTAACCGCTCCCGCAAAACACCACAGCACCTGAGAGTTCCCTGCTGAACTGCAAATTACTGCCACTCCTCTCTTTCAACAATTATAGGATCTTTTTAAAAGCATGAAAACTGGTCACAGCTGCTGTGAAGGATTCCTACACTGTTTGTAAAGGACTGCTACACCTTCCCACCTCTAACCACCTCCAGCTCTCGGGCAGGCAGCTCATGTCTCTGCATTTATGTGCCTTGAGTTCTTGTTCTCTCAGTGTGTCAAAAATACTTCAGCAGCTCTGAACTGCGTTTTTAGAGCATGCTTTGTGTCAAATTCACATACAGTTTACATTGACAAAAGCACCTGTATAGGCTTATTATGAAACATGGTGTCTGCGATGGAAAAAAACCAAACAAATAGTCAATATATCTTTCACATTACACACGGCCATGTGCGTGTACATACACATTCAGGTGTCCTGTTACCTGCAATGTGAACACACAAGATCTGACCCTGTGGTCTCCATGCCTCCTGTCTGCCTTTGCACTGATGCCATCTGCTCGATGGTGGACCATGAGTTATTTCATAGTAAAGCCCTAAAAATCTGTTGCATTGGGAGGTGGGACTAACAGGCACCACACATTTATAGTCCATGTTACTTAAAATGGTCACGTCGCTGCAGAAAGCCAGCTCTCAGCAAAATGCAAAGGGATTCAGACCACTTCTAGATGAGTGGCCTAATTAGCACCAGGTAATAAATTATAACATAAATGTAACCAAGGCCTCAGCAAGGAGCAATGGGAAGAGAGAAGAGCTCTGTGCAGGGGCATCAGCTAGGAGCAAATAAACACACATTGCTCCAGCTGCTGCCCCAAGGACCAGCTGCAAAGGCCGTGATTGCACTTTTCCCTTCCTTGCCCCTCCTGCCATGGAGCGGGCAGTAGAGCCCATGAGGGAGAAGACTGACACGTACAGATGGGTGGATGCCAAAGAGCAGTGATGGTGGGTGTCAGGGATGGAGATTGCCGAGCTCATGCGTTACAGCTCTGGCCTTGGCCGTTCTCCACTTATACACAGCCAATATCTCTTGCACGTAACTAGCACTTTCATCACTTCTGAAATCCTTATACTCTATTTGTAATCACAATATTTTTCTAATCCATATTTACTTTCATATTTTCTCCTAGTTCTGAACCATTTTTTTAAGACAGGTTACTACTGGCAGCTTTTTCTGCAGTGTTATCTGTATAGTAAACAGGTGGGTTTAACTCTAGGGTCCTTCACTCCAGCAGGTGGAATACTGGTACCTTAATTTTATTAGTGGAAGTGAACTGGGTTCCGAAGTCTTTACTTTCCAAGAATTCTGGTTTTGTCCATTTGTTCAGTTTTGGATAGGCTGCCTCCCAGCAGAGGAGAGAGCAGTGGAACTTCAGAAATCTCCTAGAGAAGTTTGTGTTCAGAACTAAATTTTTAGAAGGGTAATTTCAAAACTACCTATCAAAAGATCTTTCCTCTCTTGTAATAATTTGTAAAACAAATCAAACCCTTCTGCAAGCTATTTCAAGACCCTGTTTATAGTTTAAAAAAGGTTTATGTTATTTCTGTGTTCATCTCTACAATAAATGAAACTTGATAAATAGAAAAATTGCAAATTAAAGATAACCTCAGTTATTTATAAATATTATAAACCTCTTGAACCTTGTCACATGGTAGTGTCTAATCTGAATGACACTTTCACGTGTATGAGACACATGGATTTAACAGGATAAGCCAACAACATTTGTGACAATAAAATGAGCGCATAGCTGTCTCAGCACTGAGGACCTCTGGCAGCATCAGGCACAAAGAATGTAAATTCAGACATTGCAATGCAGCATGTGGCTATGAAAGAGAGAGAAATGTGAAAGGTACCACGGGCAGGTAACAATGTGTGGAGCTGAGAGTCTCAAATTGTTAATCTATTTCAACATTTCACATTATTTTTCTGTGTTTTCAAATTGAATGGAATTTTGTTAACCACCAGTCCAAAGCTCTCCAAGCTAGCTGGCAACATCAGCCTGAATTTTGTGGACAATTTCAGTTAAAGCTCTAAAATAATATTCTCGCAGCTGTTTTGGCAATTCATACTTTGGAGCCACAACTTGAAACATGCCCTGAGAATGAGCAACGTCCTTGCCACCCTGAAGAAAATCTGCATCCACTTCATAGTCTTTGTCATGGCTATATTTGGAGGAAAGAGAGCATGCTCTGTTCCCAGTTCCCCATATTAGATCAGGGAAGTGTGGTGAAAGAAAATGCCCGTTTCACATGCAGAAGGTCCAGGCATCAGGTTTGTAGCCGAGAGGGGTGCAGCGCTGGTGAGGAGGTACCTGGGCAGACAGTGAAACCCGAGACTTGCCATCCCAAGGAGAAGACCACTGGTCTCAGAGTGCAACTACCTGGTTAATATGGGGACCGGGTTTGGTATCTGTAGAAGTGAACTAGGGCCTGTCTGGTGAAGTTAACAGAGATTAGAAACCTCAGTAATTGAAAATAGGACTGATTTGGTGAGGTGACTATTTGGAGGTGAAGAAAAATCCTGAAAAATCCAGAGACTAAAAGTCATCAGAACTGAGAAAAAGTGGGGCAGAAAGTGTGTTCCCACAACCAGCTCAGTATCTCTGAGCTCTGAAGGAAGACCCCAGGTACCAGAGGGACATTGTTCCTCTCTTCAGCAGCTCCCTGTAGTGGTTCAGACATCCATTCTTCAGGCTGACGTAGAAGACATCAGCTTATTATTGCTAGATGTTACTCCACAAATACAAGGGGACACTGCATGCCATGAAGAGCTGTATTTTCCCAGTGGTGAGTGAAAGGTGTGTGGTGATGGCTACTGGACTAATAAATTTGGGAATTCTTATGTTGGATTTTTCCCTTCCCTTTTTCTTTGGAACATAGAATTTCAGAAACAAACTCAACACTGCAGATGTGTACAGGCCTGGTTCTTCTTAACGCTTCTGTTGCTTTCTCTGTAATAAGCAAACATAACATCTCTGGCTCAAGAAACCTGCCAGCCACAGGCTCCAGAGTATGATTTGTATCACAACGTTTGTCCTGTTCATGTGCATCAGCATCTGCTATTGCTCACTATTGGAGACTGGATAGTGGGCTAGATCCTAGGCTGATCTTGTTTAGCTCTCCCAGCATCATTAAACTTTTTTTTTTAGTCTTGAAATCTGTCATTCTTTCATTTTTTGTTAGTAAATAATGTAATTAAAATGCATAACTGAAACACATTTAGAAAAGTGAGACTGCACTAACTACAGAGGAACAGTGGAAAAAACATATTGACCAAGGCAATGCAGCAGTTTTATTTATCTACCTGCAGCACTAGTTAAAAGGCAAGGAAACTATCACAAGATTTGCATTGTAATTGGAACTATAGCTCTTGAAAGCACTGATTATGCCGTGTTTCTATAGTGCCAAACCCTTGGTTAGCTGGAATGCTAGCAGCATCTTCCCCTGCAGCAGTACTTTCTTCGTGGTATTATCTTTTAGGAAATAGAGTTTCTTGCTTAATTTTACCCCTGTTAATAGATATGGATTAATTTCGAGAAAAGCACACTAAGCTAATGAATTAGAAAAACGAAACCTCACCTCATTTTGGAGATAGTTATGAACTTGACGCAAATTATTGTTTTAGCATAATCAGCTTTTTTTCTAAGCAGCCAGTTTACCCAGCTGAGTACTTGAAAACCAAGACTGGACTCAAGCTATCCACTTTATTTTTTCTCCTTACTGACCTACAACGTTCTTCTTATTCTCCTGGCTGTATGCCCAACTTAAACAAGAAGAAGGAGAGTTCCCAAAGTGTTAATTACATTTTTCTTCCAGGAGAAAACAACTCTGGATTTAGTGTTGCCTCCTGCTAGTGAATCAGGTCTAGAAGTTGCGTGCCTCATTTCTTGTGCAGGTTTATTGCTCACTAAGTTCTGATGTAGGGGAAATCTGAATGAGGTAGGAATGAGACGGGGCTTATGTAGCCCACACTGCAACAGGTGGCATGGGATCATGCTCACAGTGAAGAAAGACAGTGAGAAGGTGAAAACCCAGGGACCCTTCTAGAAAATCTCTCCCTGTTTGTGCATGAAATGACCATAGTGTGTCCCCACTCTGATTCAAAAAAAGGAAAACATGAGGCTGAGAGGGAGTTTGAAACTGTAAATCACAAGACTGAATTAAGCTGGTAAAACACAGATGTCTACACTTGAGGTTTTCTATTTAGCTGCTTTTTTAAGGTGATAAGGGAAACAGGCACTAAGGCATGACTTCTCTTAAAGGTAAATGTCACAAGGAAATCAAGTGAATTGTGCTTGAATTTACCAGGTTTTCTCTGCTTTTTGTAAAAAGCAAAGCATGAGGATAACAAACTCTGGTGTAGGCTAAGAGGGGATGAATCCAAGCCGATGTCACAGAGGCATTTGTTCTGCTCCCCTGAGATAGTAGTCACAGGCAATGGAGGAGAAAGAGCTACCAATACACATTTTCTCTGGCATTTTCTACTGACTGCTTAAGGTATCCTAATCCTTTTGTATCCATAGTTCACTTTTTCCCACTTAAAAAAAAAAAACAACCTCATCTTCTATTTGGTATGGATCATGAGAATAATTAACCTCATGAAAATGATCACAGTGATCTCCTTTTTAGTGCACTCAGAGAATGTACAGTGTAAATCCCAGCACTCCCTGGGGTCTGACATGAGTTCCATGTGCAGTGCAATTGCTTCCAGATAGCCTAGCTCATCTCCTGGGAGTGTAGTGTAATTTAAATGATGTACATCTTTTACTCTCACGATGAGTTAGCTATATTGATCTTCCCAAAGGGGACACTTCAGCAGGTATGTATCATGAATTGTGATGTAACTGATAACTTTTCTAATTGTACAGCACGAAATAGGTTGATAAAATACTAGATTTATAGATATTGTTGCTTTGTGCCCAGCTCTCACATCTATAATTTCCATCTGGTGAACAAAAAGGAAATTTGTTTTCCTCTAAATATGTCAGGCTCTTAAATGTATGTTGCTTATGATCTTGAACCTAAAAGGCACATTTAACATCAGTAAAATGAACGATATACCACCAATCCTTTTGTGTGAGAGCAATCTGACCAAAAGCTTTTGTTCTACTGAAATCAATCTAGAGTTCCGTTGGGAGAGAGAATTTTGCATTTAGCTTAGCTAGTTCGCCCTGTTTTTCCTAGCACAATTGCAGTGTCATATTGAGCATGGCTATCAACACATGAAAAGTGCCAGGTTTAAGAGCTACAGGGTGATAATTATGAGAACTACTGCGGTTTATGTATTAGAAATGAGTTAATGACACGAGTGGAATTCAGATCTAGCAGAGATTTAAAATATTGACTCTCTTTGAGGTGACTGGTGGAACTGGCTGGCTTCTGTAGGGACAGAACTGTAGACAGGGGTTTGCACTTGGTCCTTTGTTGAGATAAAACAAGTGGGAGCAGAAGCAGGATTACAAAGTGCTGCTCTGGGCTCCTGAAGTGGTTCAAACACAGAGGCTGGAGGGGACTTCCTCTAGGAGTCCTGCCTTCAAATGGAGGAATAGTGCTTTGAAGACTGTTCTCACCATGCAAATCTCATTTTCTGTGGCAGTCAGGAAACAGTAATGCCAAATACTCCCAACACAAACAACAAAATGCTCTCTTACTTGCCTTGAAGTTATTATTTTTTTCATTTATCTCTTGGAACTACAGAAAAGAACAGTCCTTAATGCTTAATATTGTATTTCATATTAACTGGGTTGCAGCAGAGCATCTCTGATACAGGAAAAACTACTAAGGACATACTAGCTACAATTAGGTACCAGCAACTCACAGAAGAATAAGTTTAAAACATAAAGGGAACACACAGAAAGTAAGGAAAAGTAGGGAACACTCGGTTGTATTTTCCATTTTGAGGGCAGTTCAAAAGTTCTGGGGCAAGCGCAAAGGCATCTCCTTTCTTCCTGACTCTGGGGAGATAGGATGAAAAGAGAGGGCAACGCTCTGCTCTTACTCCTTCAGGACAGACTTGGATCAGACACACATCCCAGCCTGTCTGAACCAGAACCAAAGGGCATTTCATAGCACTTAGTTTGTTCTTCAGCAGTTCTGCTTTGTAAAGCTGACTCCTGGGTCAGAGCTGCTCCTTGCACAGAGGATACCTGAGTTTTTGCTATATCAAATTAACGTGTTTGCTAAGGAGTGCCAGGGATAGGTTTCATCTCTTTCCAATCTCTGTCTTGTTTTAGTGATGTAGCTGAAAGGCTGCCATCGACACCTGATATTATCAGTGCCAACAAAATGGCATCTCTAGCCTCCTTCCCTGCCTGATATAGGTTGCTAAAGCTCTGGGCTGAGTCCAACAAGAGATGAGCTAAAATTCCATGTCTGCAGCTGGGAATATGGGGAAAACAAGACACTGAGCGTATTCTTGGGCCACACACTCCAGCCCTCTCTTGTCACAAGTAATTCAGGTGCACCAGATGACCCCATCCTTTGGGTGGCTGAGAACTATTTGAGGTTATATGCTTCCCATTCTTCCTTATTAGCCTTGCTGGAAGCCTCTTCCAGGGGTTCACTGGGACAGCAAATAGAATTTTTTTTCCAGTATCAAATTTTAATTTATTCCTTGGGCAGTCTATGTCTTTTTGTGCTTTTAAGAGCCTTTCATTCAGATTAAATAACTCTGCTTTCTCTCTGGTGTATTTATAAAAATCAATTGTGTCACCTCTCTGTCACTTTTGTTTTGTTAAACTATCTGAGCATTAAATTTTCACACAAAACATGCTCCCTTCTCCTCTGATCACCATAATAGCTCTTCTCTGCACCTGCTTCAGGCTGAATTCATCTTTCTTGAACCTGTCTATAAGGATTTCAGGGGTTAGATCTACAAAGGGAACTGAGGACTTTCAGGTACTTTACGGAATTCACAGTGCTGAATTTGGCATCAAAACTCTTTTTGTACTGGATAGGAAAGGTTGAATGTCTAGGGATGAGCACAAGGAATAGTGGGATATGTAAGTGTACCAAGAGGAGGTGTCAAAAAGCAAAAAAATGTGGTATTTTATCTATAATGTAAGATTTAGATGCCTACTTATACTGCGAATAAGCACATTTTTGATACCTCCTTCCTGGTCTAATAACATTATGTGATACTCTTGCTCTGAAAGAATTTGAGGAACAACTTTGCTTTCACTTTTACATCCCAGACCACTTATTGAAGGCTTTGAAGCAATGGCCTGTTGGTGAAGAACATTGCTGACTGCAGGTGTCATATAACTTTACACCATTACCAGTCATCTGGATTGTTTTGGTTGGCACCAGAGAAAAAAGGACACTTTTGTGGCACACTTCATCTTCAATAGATGACAAAAAGTGTCTATTTCTCTTTGTTAACTGCAGGAGAATAACTCAGACATCTTAATTTCAGCAGTCAGAAGTGGCATGAGGTGAAACCCACCCAGCATAAGTCTTTGGCCGTAAGGCCCCTACCAAGGAACACAAGGAACTTCGCTGTCTGGCAAGTGCAAAAGTGTTGCTTTAATATTCCTGCTGCATATCTCACTGCTGTTGCATCTATCGACAGCTGTGTTTAATTCCACCCTTTATCACAATTTGAAGACAGACATGATGCTAAATTATACACCGTAAAAAGAAATAGTCCTTAAAAAAATCAGAATAGTGTACTGACTGATTTAATTAATGATGTCTCAATATTTAGTTCCAGGAAGCTCCTGAAGGCACTTTTCCCGTATGTGCGTTATAAAAAACAAAGAAACAAAAACCAAAACAAACCAACCAAAAAAAGCCAAACACAAAACTAACCAACCAAACAAAACCCAACCCAACCCAAACCAAACACAAACAAAAAAAACCAAAGAGACAAACAAAACAACAAGAAACAAACCAACAAACAAAAACACACATGCAAGATGACTGGGAAATTAAACTAAATGTTTGATTTTCTCCATTTCTTTTTCTTAAGAAGTTTGACCCACATAGTTGGTTGGTGACCCCAGGAACTAGAAATCGTCATCTCTTTGGGATTTTTTGCCAGACTGCAGAGTAGTCAGTGCCTCCTCCCACTTCTTTCTCCAGATGTCCTAGCAACACGAAGCAGTGGCATTTAACTTCAGGGTTTGACAGAAGAGAAAGCTCCCAAACTGTTTTTCTTCTGTATTGTCCTCATTATTACTTCGCATCTTTGCCCTGCTCTCTTTCTCAGGGACCATCTTTATGTCTTCCGATGAGTTAGATGAGTGTGGGTTGTGGTGGAAAGCTTTTTAGTCTGCCGAGTTGTGATACTGCAAAACTAACTTGGCTCAGCCTGAGTTCCAATGCCAGTTCTTCAGCTGAGGCAATGGAGAAGAGTACAGACAACATCTTTATTGGACAAGGGGTAATGGTTTTAAATGGAAAGGTGGTAGATTTAGCCTGGACATAAGAAAGAAATTCTTTATGATGAGGGTGGTGAGACACTGGAACAGGTTGCCCAGAGAAGTTGTGGATGTCCCATCACTGGACTTGTTCAGTGTCAGGTTGGATGGGGCTTTGAGCAGTATGATATAGTTAAAGATGTCCCTTCCCACAGCAGAGGTTGGACTAAAAGATCTTTAAAGGTTCCTTCCAACATTCTATGATTCTATTTCATTTTAAAATTCCCATCCCCTCGTCAAATGGAGTCATTGCATGCATACACTCCTTTCACAATGACGGCGCCGGACTTTCCCAACATATTTAAAATTTTTACTAAAAAAGACTTGGAAAAACTGTAGGAAGTCATAATCTACTTTAACTAATTCTTATTCCAAAATGTTTATTTTATATTTCCACTTATAATTTATTTTTTTCCAGGCTCAAGATGAATACAGCTCCATGTTCTTCTTGTGGACAAATATTTCTGTACAGTCTATACCAGATGAGACCTCACCAGAACTTTTGCAATAATGTCAGGGCAACCCTATGGATTGGTTTGGAGGCCTGTTGGAAATTCAACTGAATGTATAGATTTCATTTAAGGCTAAAGGGCAACCCAGAAAAAGCATCTTAGGAACCTGTCAGAGTTTACCTCTCTAAAATGCACAAAATGCTCAATGTTCCAAATACAGAAAGTATAAGAAACTAATAAATGATTTTTTCTCTCTTTTCTGAGATAGCAGGCCCAGTCATTATTCAGAGCACTGCAACAGGTGCCACTATCAGCCAGGACTGTCATGTTGTAATCAACACTTCATTTTACTCATCTTTGAGGTACAAGAGCACAGGTCAACTGCAGGGAAGAGAAAACAAAATCTCCCGCCTTTCCCCTCCACCACAGGCTACTCGGTTTACAGTTCTACATCCCATACAGATCAAAACTCAAAGTTTATTGCTCCTCCCCAGGATCAAATGCATAAGCACGGTGTATATAGGCTAACCCTTTCAAGGCTTTCTCACAGACCCAGGACAAGAGAGGAATTGTTGTGTTACAAGATCCAGGGGTTCCTTGGTAATCCTCCTGTAGCAGTGTTAAGATGTACAGTTTAACTAAACCATTATTATAACTATTAATCTCGGTTATTTTTAGGGAGTGTGATTGGGGACTAGTATTTTCTGTTAAGAAGCAAACTCTCAGTTCCTATGTAATTTTCTGCCTTAAAATCAGGTGTGTGTAGGGGTTGTTTGTTTGTTTTAAATTGCTAACAGCAGCATGACTTAGATGTTCTGTTTCTCTTTCAGAGTAAGACTGGCTGCAGTTAACCACAACTTTTGCAAGCACAGGACAGGCAGCAAGCATGCAGCTACTGGAGACCACTGTTAGCAAAAATGCAGACTCAGAACATTATTTGTTTTAGGGAACAGAAAGACCTATTATTCTACAAAAGTGGCAAGTTGTCTCTCTTACATCAAGTTATTCTTTTTGGGAATGACTTTAGGAACTTATAGCTCATGAAAATCCTGGAGGAAGGAAAAAAGTAAATTAAAAACCAGAGTATCATCACTATGAAGTGGTTAAAAGGAGTGTTAAAAACTGCCTAACAACATAGTGTTTAAAAATATATTCATAGAACATGAGTCAAGAATATTCAGTGCAAAAAGCAGACTCTTTGTTCTTAACAAGTACATCTCTATGGCTTTTCTTCTGCACAGTATCACTTCTGTTAGGGGTGTAGCTGTATAAAGTTCCAGCCGCATATGTGGCTGTACATAACAGTTTCAGGAATTCTGAAGTTTCATAGCATTTTAGGAAAGGAAAGCAGCCTCATAACTATTTCTGACAGTCATAAATTACTTTCTTTCCTTATGTTCAGAATAATTATTTAATATTTCCTCCAACTAACTCCTGCAGAGCAAATTGATTCACTCCTTTCTCAGTGCTGGTATTCTGCAATGACAGAATGGAACTAAAGCAAGACAGTTTTTGAGGGAAAGAAACAGCCGATATCTGCCATTCTTTCCTAGTGTGTTGTAAAAAGGGATAAAGTAGATTAAAACAAATGGGAAAACAGAAAGCAAAGGTCCCATGACATCACCTTGACATCTAGATAAAAACACTATGTACCAAATTCTGTTGATTATATGTAAAAAGTTTGATATACTACTTACTGTAATATAAGTAGTATATCTATGAACATCTAAGTATACCAGATACATAAATGAGCATCTGTACATTAAAATCAGTTACTAGCTTACTATTATTTATGTTCCTAATTTATAAGTAATTTTAGCTTACTAAATATTTGTTATTGATTTATTTTTCCTTCTCCAATACAGTATGGTTAGAAGTCTGTAACATAAGTTACGCTACTGAAACTTTATTTCCCTAGAAATATACTGGAAACAAATATCCTCAGATTCATACAGACAACCCAAAATTCAGAATTCAAGAAAGACTAGAAAGGATTTCAGAATGTCAGCAAACTCAATACTACAGGTTTCATTTGAAAATCTTATCCAAGTCAAATAAAAGCACTAAACAGAGAAAGATAGGAAAACCACCAAAACAAGAGAACAGTAATCAGACCTCCTCCGAGGTCCAAAGTGGTCATTCCCACACGCAGGAAGTTGAGCAGATGTGACAGGAGGTCAGCATGGATGAGCAAGGAGCTCCTGACAATACTCAGGCATAACAAAGGAAACACAGAAGAGGTGAACACCCAGAGGGAATATAGAGAGACTGTCCAAATGTGCAGTAATGGGGTCAGGAAAACCAAAGCCCACCTGGAGTTGAATCCGCCAGGGTAACAAGAAGGGCTTCTTCAGGTTTACATGCAGCAAGATGAAGGCTAGGGAAAATGTGGGCCTGCTGCTAAATGGAAGAATGGAGCTGGTGACAAAGGGTATGGAACAGGCTGAGATACTCAGTGCCTTCTCCACCTTGGTCTTTACTAGTAAGTCCTGCCCTCAGAAATCCCAGGTTCCTGAGACTAGGAGGAAAGTCTGAAGCAAGAAAAGAAGGTAAAAGGGGATTTTATCAACGTGTATAAATGCCTGAAGGGAGGGAATTAAGAAGGTGTAGCCAGACGCTGACCAGTGGTGCCAGTAAAGGGGCAAGAGTCAATGGACACTTGAAATTGAATTTGAATTGAAATTGAAATTGAAAATGAATTGAAATAAGTCTAAGCATAAGAAAAAGTGAGTCACTGTGGGAGCGATTTAGCATTAGAAGAGGTTGAGGTTGCCCATACAGGTTTTGGAGACTCCATCCATGGAGATATTTAAAAGTCAACTGGCCAGAGTCCTATTGAACCAGTTTATGCGACACTGCTTTGAGCAGCAGGGTTGGACTAGATGATCTCTACAGGTCTCTGCCAATCTTTGTGCTTATGTGAAATACAAGAATATATAGCTGTGGTCAAGAGTTAAACATTTATACCTTTGGTAGCTCAAAATAAATCTTTTTAAAGATAAAAAGTCTTTGAAACCATTTTCATGATAATGATCTTTCAGTTTATTCTAGTCTTAGCAGAGAGCAAAATAATAAGTGCACAAAATTAGCTTTGCACAAAAACATTTTACATTTATAGTTCATGATTTGTTTTCATAGAGCCTAAGATATGTTTTAGCTGCAATAATTGTTATTAACTGTAAGGAATGGAGACTAGAAGAGTATAGATATTCCCTGCTTTGTCTTTCCTGCTGCTGGGTGAAGGGAACAATTTAATTTTATGTAAGACGTCTTTTTCAAGTTTCAGTTACTATGCCCAGCTATGAGTGAAGATTTTATTTTTCCCTGCGTATGTCACCTTGTGTCCAGGCTGAAGTTGATATCCTGCAGAAAAGAAACATCCAAATGAAGTGTGTGAAACTAATTGTTCATATCACAAAATGCTATATAGTCCTGTTGAATTAAGACAGTCTAGGCTTTGTATCTGAAACCAAAGGACAGATATTCTTTTTCAACTTCTACAAATATGACTGTCACAGGCCATGATCTAGAAATCCATAAAACCATCTGGCTTCTTGTTGAAGAAGTGAATAATAATCTGACCTCGATTGGGCTTGTTCTTGTGCTAAGGAGAGGTATATGTTTACATGCACAGTGAATCAAGTCTTCTGGTGGTGACAGACTGGATGGGATAGCTTTCTGAACTCATCAGCTACCCCTACAGATGGTAATATTAACTATGCAAAGTTACATCTCCCTTCCCGTCTCAGCTAGAGTCACACGACATTGTCTACCCAATGCTTCTGTCCCTTCCCTGTTCTTTCTTTCCTTCACGTTGAAATTATTTCCCTGCTATCATCCTTTAATACCATTAGCATTATGCAGTATAATGCAGTTGCAGAATATTGATGGTGCTCTGAGTCGACCCAACAATTACTGTGGAAAGGCCCAGAAAGGCAACTGTACATTATAAAAGCATTAAAGTGTGAGCGCTATGCGATAATGATGGAATTATCATTATTCACTTCCTGCCACTTTCTGAATGTCACACACAAATTGAATACTAGATAATCATATTCCTACCTGGTCGTTTTCCACCTGTAGTCTCTATATCATGCCGGAAACAACTGTATCCTTTCACTGCAGCAGTTGCGTGGGCTTGACTAACAAAAGCTTGCATAAAGAATTAAACATGTTAATGTAGCGGAATATTTTTCCTGTTTTCTTTTTTTCTTCACTTTTTGACGAACTACATGTTTATCCAAGCTCTAATTTATGAAGTGGAAGAGAATTCAGATTCCCATTCGGTGTGACCACTGTTAAGACAAGACTGTTTTTTTCTTTTTTGACGATTTGTGAAGTAGTTGAAGTCAGCGGAACATGAATTGCCTAGCACATAGCTGTATTCATGACAAAGTGAAGATAAGAACATAAGAACAGAATATATGCCTGTCTGGATCAGACCAGGGGTCCACTCAGCTCACTGTTCGGTCTCTCCATTGCCAACAGGAAATGCTGTTTCAGCAGGGCACACAAGCTCCACCATTTTCTGTTGTCCCTTCTCCTTGTACTCCCCACAACCCCAACTGGTGTGTCAGGGATGTTTAAAAGCACGTGTCTTTCTTTTCCCTTTAGTATCTGTTAATGCACATATTGTGGATGAGTTGTCTAATACTTTTTTGAATCCACTGATGTGATCTGCATATACAAACTCTTATGGCTGTAAACTGCAGAAGTTTACTACCCACCAGAGAGAGGTACTTTCTTTTACATGGTTTAAATCAAGCTCCTACTGGTTTCAAAACCTTTCTGAAATTCAAATATTACACAGCTTGGTGAATAGCAATTCTACATTATCTTATCCACTGTTTTCATGGCTTTATAAACCTTAGTTATATGCTATCTAGCTTTCTCTTCTCTAAAGACTAAGAAGACACCAATAATCTCTTCCTGGCCTTTTTAGTCTCTTCTTGTAGGGCCTGGGCTTCTTGATCTCATAAGGCAGCTGCTCTATTCTCTTGATATTTTGGTTGCTTCTACTGTATTTTCCTTGAGTTGAACACTAGAAATAGACATACTTCCACATACTTCTCAAGACATGGCTGCACCAGTGTTTTCATAGCAGTGAGATGTTGTCGTCTTTGTTCTCAACACTCTTCCTGATGAAGCCTCATATTTTGTTTGGCCTTCTGGCTGCTGCTGCTGCGTGCTGAGCTACTGTTTGGATGCAAGTCTGTGCTCAGAACATGATCTAGACATTTCAACTGAGACCCATTCCCAGGAGAAAGGCTTGGTCCTCTGTTAACCCTTCAGTGTCATACCACTTACCTCCAGTGCAGAGGAACCAGCTAAACAATGTCCTGCATAACAACCACATGGTGCTGTCAGCACTTTTATTGTCATCACATGGTTGATATTGGATATATGTAATTTGTAGGAGCTTTCTTAGATGGGTTCCACCACAGATTGCTGCAAAGGTAACCCAGATTTGTACATTTTTTGTGCCCAAGCTGGCCTTGCACATGATGGACATGTGGCCACAAAGCTATATGTGCCAACTAGGGCATGGAGACAGCTCAGGGAGTGCACTGAGGTTTAGTTCAAACCTCATTCCCCGGTTTGGCTTTGTAAGTTACATACCAGAAGTAGTCCCTTGTTGCAGTAGCACGTGCTGTCAACTTCAAGTGCAGAGCCATTCCCTTGAAAGCAGTGTTTGTGTTGCACTCCTCTCTTAGATCAAAGCTGAATACTCGTGCTCCCAGTGGAGCGGGTTGACTGACCTGAAGGATGTAGCACAAATAAGACAAGTGTTGGCCAGAGAACTGTAAATCCTGAATTCCTGAAAGTAGAAAATGTGTTGACCATCTTTTTACTTTGTGGAAGTGAAACTGCAAGAACTTTTGAAACTGCAGCAATCCCCTTGCCAGTCTCTACCCTTTGGAAAGGGGAACAGTTGAGTGAATATGCTCATGCGCTGTTATTACCTCATACCACAAGAGCTGAGCATCAATTGCCTCATTTGGTGTGTTTACCTAGTATTTACCTCCTTTGCTTGTGTTTGAACAGGTTGTCTGAGTATTTTGGCAGTGATTGTCTTTCCAGGCAGCTGCTTCTTTTGTGTTGAGGTTTTTAGGGATGTTTTTCTCCCTGGCTATGGCATTGTGGGTTGGATGCAGACCTGCCAACCTTGTACTGTTCCCACTAAGAGAAAAATTACTGATGGCCTGAGGGAGAAATGGAGGTAATTTCAACAAACCTCAAGCACATTATTATTTTTGCATTTTATGGCTCTCAGAGTTTCCTTTGGTCTACTTGTTATTCCAGCTGCTGATGTTTGTTCTGCCTCTTTATTTTTATTTGTAAATCTTTGTCAACTTTCAAGGATAACAGCAACATAGTTATTTCTAATTTTTCACTCTTTAATTATTGAACAAGTAGTTCTCAGGGTTTTCTTTACAATATTCTTTACAGATCTGCCTGATCTGTAAATAGGATAATACGAGGTATTCTTTGAACAGCTCACTGGGATATCTGTTTCCTGCTACGCATTGTTGAAAATGGGTACATATAGATAGTTTTACATCTCATTCTTCTGGAATAGGTGTGGTGGGTGGTGGAAGAGGTCATGACATGCTGAATGCTACAAGAATTAGCGGGTTTGTAGTTAATATTAGTTTTACAATCCAGGTTGCTGTTGCCTTCCAGTTACTGATGGTGTAAATCCTGCTAAAGCACAGCAAACTGAGGACTAATTAGAAAATATTTGGCCTCAGCATTGCTGTTTATATATGGGTTGGCAAGTTCTGTCCTTCTTGTCTTGTAGAAACCTTTTGATTATAATTAGCGCCAAGAACTAAGTAGAGAGAGGGATGTAGTTTAAAAAAATTGTACAAAAATTTGGTCCTTAGATTTAAAAGACATTTATGCTAAGGTATCCCTTGTGAACTTGCATCAATGGAAAGTGAAGAGCACATCTAAGTGTTGTTTAGATGTAGAAGGTGGTCACTTTTTTTAGTAAAGGAGATAGAAAAATGAGCTAAATATACAGAATAGTAGAATAAATTTAATTGCAAGAGACATTCAAGATTGTTGAGTCCAAACATTAACCTAACTCTGGCACTAAGCCATGTCCCTAAGAACTTAATCTAAATGCCTTTTAAACACCTCCAGGGATGGTGACTCCACCACTTCCCTCGGCAGCCTGCTCCAATGCCTGACAACCCTTTCAGTGAATAATTTTTTCCTAATATCCAATATGAATGTCCCCTGGTGCAACCTGAGCCTATTTCGTCTTGTCCTATCACTTGCTACTTGGGAGAAGAGACCAACACCCTCCACGCTACAACCTCCTTTCAGGCAGTTGTAGACAGCGATAAGGTCTCCCCTCAGCCTCCTTTTCTCCAGGCTGAACAGCCCCAGTTCCCTCAGCTGCTCCTCATAAGATTTGTTCTCTAGACCCTTCATATGTTAGCTATGAAGCTCTACTAAGAGAATTCCTTCATATTAAAAAAATAAAAATCCCTGTACAGATGGCCGTTGCCTCAGTATTGCATACCCACCATTGGCAAGGTGAGAGACCTGGTGATTTTCTGAGATCACTTGTTATCTTATTTTATACAATTTGCAAACCAAAGTCTTCCACTTGAATATTTATAGAACACAACCACAGTTCTGTAAAATCTTCCTGACTCAAATCAAATGATCTCAGTTTTCCAAAAGAACCTAGCCTTTCCCTCCCAAAAGCTTAAAGATTCAAACAACTTCAAAGCATATGGATAGGATCTATTCTTTCTCTGGAAGAAGAAATTATTACTAGAATTTTTTCATGTGGAATTGTAAAAAAAAAATAGAGATTGTCTAATTCAGTTTGAATTCTGAAAGAGCTGGGAATGTTTGTTTTATGATCGAGACATGACAGTAATGTTCAGGTCGTGGTGCAGTGACTTCTTGTGACATAAATCTAATAATGAGCCTGAAGGGACTGGTTCGTTTGCAAACACTGCAAACCTAACAGTAGCATTCAGTCTGCATACAAAGTCCCCTGGAATTCATATGATTTCTAAAGTGATTGTTTTGAGGAAGTGAAATGAAAACAGAGCGTACAAATCCTTGGGAATGTGGTTATCTATACAGTCTGTAATCTGTATGCTGAGATGTGTAACACTTCCCTATGCCCCTGACCCACTTCTACACTTCCACCTACCCAGGGTTCAGGGAAATGGTAGATTAGATGCATCCTCAGTACTAATACATCCCACTCTCTTAAAGTCATATTCAGTCTTGCATCATATGATATCAGGCACTTTTAAAAAAGACCCCAGAAGTAATTTGTCCACCAGAGAGCAGCACCGTGGTGGGGCCATGAGGGTAGGTGATTATTTACAGTTGGATCAGACTTGGCGTGTTCAGCCATTGAAAGGGACATGGGAATTGATGGTCATCACACAACAATACCGATTTCCTCCATATTCCATAAGCATAACATGATTTAGGACTCAAGATTATGCTTGCAGCCTGGGCTTTTCATAGAGTATAGATTCATCAGGTATCGTGTCTTCTTTATTAGGCAGTACTAGGTGATGAATGGAAGGACCTATTTTCTGCTATCGAATCTTTAATGGCTTCTAAGTCTATTTTCATGAACTGTAGCTCACAAATCAGTCGTTCAAACTCGCATGATGACACAAGCATAATAAATATTAACCAGTTTTTCAGAGAAATTTTAATATGTTGGGCTCTTCAGCAAAAGAACCTTTCTCGATATAGTCAGTGATACATGGGCATTATGGGTAGAAGTGTTGTGCTTCTTGATAAGGATTAATGTGCTTGTTTATTATGTTGGAAATTATCTTGTCCTGAGCCCCTTTAACACTCCTGTCTTGATAAATCACTTTTCCAGGCTCATCTATAACGATGTAGAATTTAGATCTCTGATCATGTCACCCTAGATTCTCCTTGTACAAAGAAACAGGCACTCAAGAAGGTCATCCTTAGGACATACCATTTTGGACAGTTTTGTACCACCTCTGTCACCACGCTAGAGAGAGAACCCAAAACCAGGTGTTGCTGGCTATCTGATGTCCACATCACTGTCACCCTTTCACATAAACTGCCCACATCCAGGTTTGGACAGATCATAGAATTATAGAATCATACACTCATTTTGAGTGGAAAAGACCTTTAAGATCATCGAGTCCAAATATAACCTAATTCTAGTACTAAACCCTGTCTCTAAGAACCTCATCTATACGTCTTTTAAACGCCTCCAGGGATGGTGACACAACCACTTCCCTGGGCAGCCTGTTCCACTGCTTCATAACCTTTTCAGTTAAGAATTTTTTCCTAATATCCAACCTACACCTCCCCTGACACAACTTGAGGCCATTTCCTCTTGTCCTATCACTTGTTACTTGGGAGAAGAGACCAACACCCTCCACGCTACAACCTCCTTTCAGGTAGTTGTAGACAGCGATAAGGTCTCCTCTCAGCCTCCTTTTCTCCAGGCTGAACAGCCCCAGTTCCCTCAGCTGCTCCTCAGTAGACTTGTGTTCCAGGCCCCTCACCAGCTTCGTCATCCTCCTCTGAACCCTCTCCATCACCTCAGTGTCTTTTTGTAATGAGGAGCCCAAAACTGAACACAGTGTTTGAGGTGGGGCATCACCAGTGCCAAGTACAGTGGCACAATCACTTCCCTGGTCCTGCCGGCCACACTATTCTTGACACAAGCCAGGATGCTGTTGGCCTTTTTGGCCACCTAGGCACACTGCTGGCTCATGTTCAGCTGGCTGTCAATCAACACCCCCAGATCCTTTTCCACCAGGCAGCTTTCCAGCCACTCTTCCCCAAGCCTGTAGTGCTGCCTGGGGTTGTTGTGATCCAAGTACAGGACTTGGCACTTGGCCTTGTTGAACTTCGTGCAACTGGCCTCAGCCCGTTGATCCAGCCTGTCCACACAGCCACATATAGTGAAGAACACTTCTACATCTGAAAGGGATCCACATTCATGTCTGCTGGGAGTGTACACTAACCACCAGACTGTAGACTGGTCACAGAGGAAACCTCTATGGGAGGACTTTTCAACCTACTCTTGCAGGCTAGATCATTACTGAGGCAAAACAGGCGAATTAACTTGGTCTCTCACATACTGTCAAGCTATTTTATAAAATGGTTCTCTCTGGCTGTGGTTGTCTGCTGTTAGTAGATGTGCAGTGCCCAGCATTGTAATCTTGGTGACGGTTTACCAGCTGTCTGGAAGCTCCAGCACTATTCTTGTCTCATAAAACATAGATTTGGTAGCAAAGTTATAGCCTGGTTTTCTGTCACAAAGGCATAGCCAAACCAAGAATATATTGTCCAGCAAGGTATTAGCATACCTATGCCCATGACAAAGCTTTACCTTGTCTCTGTGTAGAAAACGTATTATTTCTGACTCCTCTCGATACATTGGTCAGAGCAATATTTCAGACTGTTCCGACCTACCAATATGAATGTTCATGTTTCACCTTGGTTCACCCTCTGCTCAGCGAATACACTTTTTTTTTTTTTTTTGCAGGACCATGCATATTGTTCCACCCTTCCAACTGAGTTAGCACAATCTTGAACAGACAACTTGTCTATCAATCACAGCTGTCTCTGAGGACTGCTTTGAGTGGTGTTTCAGTCAAGCTGTTAGATGAGTATGCATACTGATCAGTCTTCCAGCAAGGCCTGCCCATTATCTCCTCTGCCTGAGCAGTGATCTATATTCCATTTTAGAAGAGACAAAAAGCAGGGATATGTGTTTGCAAGAGAGACTCTTGGGTTTTTAAGTCCCGGTGGAGTAAACCACATTCTCAGGGTACTGAGTGAGATCCACCTTTTTCTCACTGCCCCCCTTCCCACAATCTTAAGCAATTCAGTGAGATTGATTTTGGGACTCCCAGTCTGAGTCACTAATTCCTTTCTGTCATTGTAAGAGGAACCCATTTACCTAAAGCAGGGTTTTAGACTTCAAAGTCAAAACCAAGTGCTTGAAAACTTAGGTCATACAATGTCTCATACTGCAATGCTAAAATCCTTCCCTTTTACTCAGGGCTCGACTCATATTTTTTCCGAGCAATTTCATATTGTAACCAGTTTTGAATACACTGGTGTCAAACAGTAGAACCTTTCTGTATAAACCATGTGCAATACAACCAGTTATGAAATACCGTTACTGGTTTTTACCTTATTACACACGATACCTTGGGGTCCTGGCTCTCCAGCACCCAAATATTTGTTTTAGTTTGCTCCAGCTCATCTGATACTTGGAGAAGTGAAAACACTTACTGTGCGTCAGTCTCATCTTGCTAGGGAGACGGAGGGGAGCTGGGATGCACATGCAGGTTGGGGAACTGGGAAGTACCTCTGATGGAAGTAGTGTGCCTGAATTGGCATGCAATGATTCCCTCAAATGTTTCAAATAAACATACAAATACTGCAAATACAGAATCTGAATGCTTTATGGTCTCGAACATACTAGTCCATGCGATGTCTTGAGGAGTGGAGAATTGTTGTTAGATGTAATTGGAACAGGAGCTTTCCTTAGCATTTAGTGACTTGCAAGTGTACAAGTATAGACATATAGTACAGTCTAACTTAAGAAACTTTAAAAAGCAAGTTAGATGAAAATAGAAATGCCACCAAAGAGCAATCTGGGAAATAATAAACTCAATCCACCATACTTACTCCTTTTTAAGCACAACTTTCCAACAATAAAACAGATAACTAATTAAGGACCAGAACCTCTCTGTACTGATGGATAAGTTCAAACACTATACCTCAAATTCTTCTTACACGATTTAAATGAAGATGGTTTGGCACAAATGATGAAAGAAATCCTTTTATTCACATACAGATTATCGCTGAATAGTGTGAGTGGTATTAAGTTCACCATTTAGTACTTCCCTCTGCCAGGTTACATGAGTTAAGTGACAGCACTTGAACTGACCAGTCTTTAAATACAGCATCAATGCATCCTGCCTTCAGCTGCACAAATTAAACCAGATCCTAAGCTTGGTTATGCTGATGGGTCCATTTGGAATTTCCAAATTGGAATTTCTCCATTGACAGCACCATGCTCTAGGTGAACAGCAATGACTCTGTAAGGCTGAATCTGAACTCTCACAGACTTTTTTAAAAAAAAGTAGTAGCTCACCTACTTAATCAGGTAATTAATTATCTGAAGACTTTGTATTTGTAATCAAGGATCCACTATAATACAGTCCAAGAGAGAGGTAAGTAAGGATTCCAAAAGTCAATTATTGGCCAGTGCATGTTTCCAGATATAATACAAACCAGGATATCTTTATTGTCTTTGAGATGAAGCAAATTAACCTAGTAACCTCTAGATGGCTGGCTTTTTAAAGCAAGTCCCACTGGCCCATCACAAAACTATTTGTGTGGAAGACTGGAATATTTGCTGTGCAGAAGGTCCTGACAAAATTGACTGCTCTCTTTTCCCTTCACAGAAAATGAATGCTCAGTATCTCCAGGATTTCTAAATAGTTTAACGAATCTGTGAATTTTTAGGTGCAGGTATTGGTAATGTATGAATCTCAGCATTTTCCCTCTATTTACTTCACAAGGGGCTCTATACTAAGGGAAGTGTACTGTGATACTGTCAAGTGTAGCGAATGAAAGGGTTTATTCACTCTAGTCTGGGTAGACCGACTCCTCTAACTGTGGTGAACAGGATGCATCTGTAGAAGAAAAAAAAATTAACAAACTAAACAAACAAACCTCAGAAAAAGAGAAAAGGAAAGAAAAAACATAAATCTTCATGGTTTTATGCATCCTGGATGAAAAGAATCCTGTAGGACCATCTCTAAGCATAAATTTAAAAAAAAGCTTTTAAGTGTATCTCTAATTTGCAGGGACAAGGGGAGCTTTTAAGACTCTTGCAGTACTATGCTGTATAAAAACACAGAACAACAGCAGTCTCCTGTGTTGGTCAGAGCCAAGCTCTGCTCTAACACACATGAAGCTCAAATCACTTACACCTCTTTTTCAGAGGTTACACTCCTAATGAAGCTGTATCTAGTGTCTCTTTTTTCCCTAGAAAAATGAAATTAAATTTCTTTCAAGCTGATTTTTTTTTTTTGCTATTCTCTGCTTTATTTTCAAAACTTAAGTCTCTGTATCTTATATTACTATCCTCACTGGTACTAAGATATAATTGAAATTACTCCTTTGAGCATGAGATTGACAGTAAAAACAAATGCTGGATATCTGTATGGTCTCCTGTGATGTATAGGAATCACATAACATGCAAGAAAAGGAGAAAAACTCAAGAAGGATCTGCAGAGGATATTTCTTCCTGTCCTACATAATACATTTATTTTCTAACCTGTGGAGATTGTGACTCAGGACTTATTTTTAAGGTAGCTTTCTGTCACAAAAAGTACTTTATTCTACTCTCTTGCAAACCTCTCAGATGGGGCACCAGAAACAGTATCCCCAAACGGGAATCTGTTAGGCGCTGTGATTAAGGGCTGATTGAGGCGACGGGATCTCTTTCGAGCATGTGTTCTTATATGGGAGGTCTAAGCACCAGCAAGTGGAGGTGTGTTTCCCTGGGGAATTTCAATCCTCTGTGTGTGTATGTGAGTATAAGTATACATAACTCACAGGTGAACTTCAAGCCAGACCTGCAGCAAGAAGGATAAGAAATCTGGGGACCAGCTACCAGACAGGCACAGGCCTGGGGTTTGGATACTGGAGAGCCCAGGAGTCTGAAGGCCAACAACGGGGGAGACATTCGGTCTGGCCCAGCCTGGGTGTGGTAGTAAGAGGAGGTCTGAGTACCAGGAAAGGGAGTGAGGCAGCAACCCTCGGTGTTTGGCATGGCCAGGGGCCAGCAGCTGGCAGGGGGAACCCAGGGATCTGGGGCCCACTAGCAAACATCCCTTCTGATCAGCAGAAGAGGAGGGACAGGATGAAGCTGTCTATGTGGGTGCTGTGTGCTCCCTGTCTGTGTTGGGTCACTGTGCCTGGCCACGCATGAACGTATGTGTGCATGTGTGCCTAACGGGATACATGTCCAGCCTCACCACTGGCTGGACCTGAGGACATGAGTAGCTCACATCTATTGGGGTAATGGATTTGGCAATTCCTAACAAAATCCTGGCATTCTCTTCAGATGAATGTGACCTTGACCACCTCCGCTGACACAGTAATCAAACGTTCCATACAAACTAGATCCTGGCAACTCCACTAGGTTCTGCCTCCATTCCTACAGACTTACTAAAACTGTAGACTTTGATGACATTAAAACTGGACAGATAACTGGGCTGCTAAACTATGATTATCCAGGTATTAGTGTGGGTGTAGTTCTCTCCTGGCAGAACGCCATTCAGTACCAACACAAACACTACTGTAAAGAGCCTTTGGATTTAGAAAGTCACAAAATTGGTTTAATTTTTTATACAACACTATAGCTGCAATTTCAATTAAATCCGCATTTTAAAACACACTGTTAAGACCTGAAACCAGACAGGGTTGAAGGTACCGATGCTCTTTCTATCACAGCAAGACATGATATATTATAGTATCTTTTCTGGACTTACCTGCCCTTCTATTTGTCATTCAATACTCATGTTGGCATAGAAGTCAAGGGAAGTTTTGCCACCTAATTCATCTGCAACATTTGGAAACTGTCCAACAATGAACTGTCTAGAATTCTTTTTCTTACCAGGGAGGCGTCATTTGTCCCTTGTCTGAGGACTGTTTCTATTGCTTTCCTCTCAGAATTGATGGGACAGGGTTTCAGGATTTGTGAGGGAGGAAATTATGCCTTTCTTTGAACAGCTCCTTATAAGAGGTGTTTTATCTCTAGCAGGAGGATCACATCTAATCCAGACTGTTTCAGTGTCGTTCCATGATTAACAGTTGAAATGCTATTTCCTGTCTTCTCAGGCTTCAGTTCTTTCAGTTTATTCAGTAGAGTTCCCATTTTCTCACCATATCCCAATGAGTCTGTCCTCAAGATGAGCATAACAAGCAGAAGTGCTCACTGAGTTCTATGTTGGGATCCGTTGTAATTAATGAGTAGGAGGTGACCTTATAACTTCTGAACCACAGTCATGTCAATGGATTGTTCAGAAAGGAAAGATGAATAGTGTAAGGCAGATAGTGGCTGGAATTTTGTCTTATGCAGTTCAGAAGCATGAAGGGAAAACTTTATCCGTACTGAGAAGTGAAAGAGGGTAAGAAAATGAGCTTGAGTGCTGAAGCTCATCAACATTCATGTTGCTTCATGATTACCACGGTCCTTGCTCTGTTTTGGACTATTCAGATGACCTCTCATAAATTCCAATGCCACCAAAACAATGAGGTATATTTTCCTTTCACCTGTACTGGCATAAATGAAAACTCATTCTGTCATTGTAAAAGTACAGCAAAGTCAATTACTTTTTTTTTTTTTCTTCTTCAGCTATCCAGATTCAGAAGGTCTTGGTTCTGCAGGATGAGACAACTAGTTAAGAATTCTTAAGTTTTGATAACAAGGTATTGATTTCTCTTGAACTGATCTTATCTTTAATTTTAAGGAAGTTCTGACTTCAATTTTTTTTTTTTTTTTTTTTTTTTTTTTTTTTTTTTTTTTTTTTTTTTTTTTTTTTTTTTTTTTTTTGGGCATTTGATAAGGTAGATGTATGCATGCATTTACCATGCATTTACTTGCTCCACACTCTATGGAGTGTAGATTGTTGTGTAGCAGGATGCTTTCCTACTTTCTGGTCATAACTGCATGTCAGTCAGTCCTTAGAAGAATACATTGTTCTCCTTAAAAGATTTCCTGATGTTTATAAATTATGTGCTTTGTAATCATCTATATTCATCTACATCCAAAAAGATTAAACACAGAATGTTCTTTAAAGTCCTGGTGGGAATTTTATTTGCCAGAATGTTCATCAGTAATATTTTCTACCATTCTGATGAAAAAATGCTATTGTATGTAACAAAGAGATGACTTTGAAATATTTCTTGTACATTCTGTGATCTTCTGATAGACTTGTACATCTGAAATGTCCTAATTATATATTTGCTTCAAGTTACCGGATTGCATTTTAGTTGATTAATATAAATAAGCAGTACAGAATAATAGAGCTTTGCCTCTACAAATATAGCAGGATTAATATAACTTCTTTCCTGTTATTTTTATTCAGCTTGTTTGTATTGATTAGAACTGCCTGTAGTAATGTGGCATTCTAATGTTCATTTAAGTGCTGAAAGCCTATCTGATATGTAAGGAAACCAAAGCTGGTGCAGCTTATTTACTGTACTGAGTCTGTAAGAGCACATGTGATGGACAGATGAATTTAGACTGCCTTTGAGCAGGCATGGGGTCATTTAAGGTAATAAAGGTGAACTGAAGTCTTAAAGAAGGAGGATCTATATTAGTGTAAAGAGGAAAATGTTTGTGCTATTCCCTACTAAATATGGTTCCTCATATTTAATATAACCACCAGACCTGACATTCACAACTGCTTAAGGTACATAGGCAGCCAATGGGGAGAATGGAAACTTCTAAAGCACATTTGACCTTTTTCAGACATTCACATTGAGTTTGAAATGGCTTTTTGCCCTCTATGTCAAAAGGCTTATCTCCCTGAACACAAAGGAACACACAGGAATGGTGTCAGGCAGAGGAGTCCAAATAACCTCATCAGAGAAAACGAAGCACCCAGACCTGGCTCATGCCAGGGCTGTCTCAGGGAAGCCATCAACCCGATGGTCCAGAGGTGACACTGATCGATGTGTCAACAGGAGTTGCTCTCTCAATCACCTTACAGATTGAGGGGCGTTACTGCCTACAGGAGTCTGGGATGCATCGTGCATGGAAGGGAAAAATGTGTTGGAATTGTACAAGAATTGATAATACGATGTTTAAGAGAAGGCTGTTGGCTGACGGAAGGAGGATCAGGGTGTTGGTGCTCTTTGTGTTGTGTGGGTTCTGTAGTTTCTGTCTCTACTGATTTATGTGGCTTTCCACAAGTTAAGCATTTGTATTGCATGTGTGCATACATGCATTTTGGGAACACATGCTCAGCCTCCCTGCTGGCTGGACCTAAGGACGCGGAGGTGTGGCAGCCTTCCCTCTGTCAGGCTGCTGGGTTTGGCAGCTCCTGGCACCCTGAAAGTGCTGGTTCTGACCACTGACCAGACAGGGTCTAACTAACTAGTTCACATTAGGTCATACATGTAATAAATGTCTACGTTTGGGCAGAGAAGCCTGCTTCTGGGAATCTGGATGAGTGAACAGCAAGTGCATAGTGTTGCCTATGTATCGGAGACAGTGCCTTTTGCTCCTCTCACACAGCCTGAAGGACCAGCTGACTGAACGGTCCGAAAACATCCCCCGGTGTGCAAGCACACCTCTTCCAAAATCAGCAGCCCACCTGCATCGGCAGAGAGCGGCTGGGGAGAGATCGCTGCATCAGTAACCCCGGGGCTGGCCACAGAGGTTGTGTAATGTGCTGTGCTCAACTCCTATGAATAGTACTTCTGAATTTAAAGGAAAGTGAAGGCTTACAAAGGCTTCCAGGCTGAAGTGCCATTTCTACGTGCACAAACAATTCTCACCCAGTGAGATGTGTGTGTACTTTTGAATGCAAAACACCGTGAAAAATTAACAAGGGCAGCGTATGTGCAGTCCCTGGGATCCCTTCCAGCATGTGTGCCCTATTATTTCCATAAGCTCTATTATTTCCACATTACCTTTCTGATCTATAATTTTGCTCTAGGCTGTTAACTCTCAAGTCCCCTGAATATCAGAAAATTCCGTTCATTATATCATACAAATGGGACCAATTTATTTCTAAAAGCTTGGGCCTGGATGCTGAGCTACACCACAGTGAATTTGTAATACTCCTCTGAAGTAAGTGGACTGACTTCAGTTTAAATCAATGTAAATGTACTTAGAAACTATTGCATCAGTTCCTCTTTATAGAATATGTTATCTTCACATCAATTTTCAATTAATTCTTTTTTTTCCAGGCATATGATGAACCAATAATTATAGAATGGTCATGTAAAGATTACTGATTGCCAGCTGATCACCCAGAGAAATTCCTATTACCATCAGCAAGAAAAAATATTGTGCTATGTAACTCATAAACAATACCCTTGCTTGCAGAGGAAGGGAAAGTATTTTGAAACGGGAAGCCTTTGGGAGTTCTGGGAGAAATGCAAGTAAACAATTTATAACATGTATTTTCCTTCTTGAACAGTAAGTATCTGCCATATAATGGAAAACCTTGTGGCAAAATTAACTTGTATCCTGACCTTTTGCTTTTACTTTTTTCTCTTCAGCTTGACCTACTCACAGCCTCAAGATTACTCTATGAATATACACAGCTCTTAAAATCCCTTGACATTACAAGCCTGTTCTCTAAATAATATTTTTTGCATGAATAAGTCATGGATATATAGGCCTGTCTAAACCTTTGCCTTGCAAACCAAAAAATCAATTAAAACATACACTAAAAAAAAAAAAAGAGTCTGAGGCGTTTAAAATGTTTTCTAGCTACAGAATAGTTAAGAGAAAAAGACTAAGGTTTGGCTGATGAGAATTTTGGCAACACTGAACAGAAAAAGGCAGATGACTAGAAAGAGCATATTATTATAGCACTCTATTGTATGAATTTGAAACAGTGGATATGCAGCGAGTATGTGTATTTAAAAACTGGCTCTGCCTTGGATCTTTGTATTGTTCTGTCAGATCATCTTCTGTTTTAGCCAATGCACAGCCATCTCTTTGTCTTACTTAGAAAAATACCCCCTCCATATTAGGCATGGGATACTCTTCAAGGCATCAGGAAATGTTACACACATGAAGAACAGCCAATGCTCAAATGCTTTATATCTTCCTGGAAATTATCAGCTAGCATACCATATTTGCTTAGGTAGAAACTGTACCACTCCCTCTAGTTTAATTGCTCCCTCCACCCTGTTCCTTGTTTTACTTTTGAACATGAAGGTCATGTGCAAAAGATATTCTTAAATCATCCATAATTTATTTTTTGTTGCTGATAGAGGACATTGCTGTTTTTTGCACACATCAATATGTGGTACAAATACTACACATCACACTTGGTGTTCCTTGTACAGGTCCCTCAGGGCAGCAAGAAATTAAGCCCACTTTCTGGCTTTTCTGACATTGTCTGAGTGATACTGCACAATCGATAATTCAGAGAACCAAAGAAACAGAAAACAGTCCTATGATGTGAATATCCAGATAGTTAATAATGCTGCAAATCATATACTGTCTGGATATTCTGACACCTCAGAAGCCCACTACCTAAGTTTTTTTGAACATAAGCAGGCAATTTCTGAAAGGTAATTGTTATACAAATATATGTTGTCTATATGATTTCATTAAGCCTGTCACAAGTAAATTGAGATAGAAAATATCTGATAGAAAATATCTGTTTAGGCAAATACATTTTAATTTAAACCTTATTTGCTGATGCCTATGGGAATTATGAGAGTGAAGAGCAACAAAGACGTAATGAAATGCAGGAAGTAATTGGTGGCATCAAAGAAAAACTTTCTGCAGCCTTCAAATTGGTTTCAGATGCATGTCCAGCTCTGCAAGTGTTTTATAACTCATTCTCAAGAGAGAATGTCAAGCTTTTGGACTCACAGATAAATGACATGAGAGAACATAACCTCTGCTTCTGAAATATTCTGCCCTTTCATGAAAAGGAAACTTCTGAAGGGGGAGCAGGGTACAGGAAGAGAGACAAATGGGAGGTGAAGGAAGATGTCATATGAAGAAAAATAAGAATCAAATTTCTTTACTTGAATTTAAGAGGTATCACACTCCATATTTCTGATTAGTCACTCTTCAAACAGCTTACCACAATTTTGTACTGATGAAAACGTTTTTCTTTTAGTAACAAAACTAAAAGCAGAAGAAAGTGAAAGAGGGTATGTGATCAGTTGGGTAGATGACCTTATTTTCCTGACTCCTCTCTTTTCTTACTCTTCTTTCTAGTTCATTAAAGTTCAAGGACTACAGGAAAAAGAAATTGGCCAGTAATTGTAGTTCACTTATTTTCTTCCTTGAGCAAGGTGAGCCTGGGAGTTAAATTACAGAGCTTTCTGTTCCCACCTGCTCTGCAGTTGGAGTGCCATACAAGAAGAACTAGAAGGAAGACAAGTGTCATGCCAGGAATAGTTCAGATGGATATCAACAGGATGCTTGTAGCCTGTTGGGGTTTCTCCTTATTTAATACACTGAATTAAATGTCTGTCTACAGCAGACCTCCCAAGGTATGGGTGTTTCCTTTCTAAATGTGAAATACATGACAACTCTTGTGAGATATCTGCATGTCTGGAAGTGCAGGGAGGTGTGTGAATGTGAACACACTGGACAGTAAGACACCATCAGTAGTCAGGAAAAACAAAAGGAAATTAGGAAGGTTGTTGATGAAGTCTATACTCAGCTGTGAGGGTCTAATCTCTTAAGTTTCCTGTAACCAAGGGAGAAGTTTCTCCCGGGGACCATTCAAAGTGGGAGCCCAACTCAAGGTGCTCTGAGCAGCCTCCTGGAGCAGCCACAGGCGGCTGCTAAGGGGCAAGTCGGAGAAGAGCTGCCTCCTGTGGCTGATTTTTCTTATGGGACTCCGCTCATTCATGTGTGGGCAGGTTCCCATCCCTCTGCTGCATTAAAAGGGACTACCAGGGAGTAAAAGTGCTGCATGCTATAATTTTCTCTGCCAGTAGAACTGTAATCTCTTTATCACTTCTTCAAATATAACTTAATTTGTTAACTTAAAACACAGCCTTTGAACATGATTACATGTTAATTTTACTATATAATCCACAAAATTTGGATAATTAAATGTACTTTTAAACCTTCATCTCTGCCCTGTTTCGAACGATGCCTATGATTTAATTGTAATTCCTTTTCTAGGACCAATCCCTTCATGTTTTGAATTATCAGTACCCACAAACCTTGTTTCTGCTTGCATGAAGACTAAGTGCAAATTAATACATTCCTGTTTCCTTTTCCATCTGAAACATGAAATTCTCAAACTTCCTTTATTCATTTTCAAACTGTTCCAATTTTTTTTTTCCCAGTTTAATAATAAATCAGATAGAAGGCTGCATTCAACCAGAACACAGACTGCTGCAATGGCAATTGTGACAGTGACAAATTATGAGTTGCATCCGGCCACGTGTCTTAACTTGCTAAAGGTACACTTCTTGAACTGTGCTCCTGACACCTGCCTTGGCCTGGAGAGGTGAGAAACCACCAACTCGGTAACGAGTCACTTCAGATTTGATTAGTTCTGCAGTGTTGGTGCTTGATTATGCCCATTTCTGTCTGTCCGAGTTAAAGAAATCACCGTTTCCCTTTGCCTGCACTGTCTCAGCTGTTTGTTGGTGGCCCCTGCTGTCAGCTACTGTTTCCTCAGAGCTGTTCATGAAATCATTCTCACTAAATGAGGACACTTAGTAAAGATTAACTATTTGAACTACCCACCCCACTTGGACTGAGAAGAGTCAGAGAGTCCTCATGTGCCCAGCATACCTCCAGATCTGAGAGAGCAGCAGCCTCTGGGGTAAAGTTGGGGTGAGGGCTGCTGGTGATGTCTTCAGCCAGCAAAGAGGAAACGTTGTTCTTGTCGGAGTCCATAGCTGCGTACAAGCAAGCCCGCGCAAGTACCTGCAAGCTGCAAGAACTCTAGGAAAAATCACACTTAAGAAAGAAATGGTGTTTCAGTTTCTACGTATCTCCGGAGGATGCCAGGCAAATGGTTGGACCTCCACAGTGTGCCCTCGGGTCTAGATCTAAAAAAAGTATTTAGATCCAAATGGCTCGAAAAGTTGGGATCCATCAGCTGTGTCCACTCACAGCATCCTGGGCAGTAGCAAGGCATAAGGTGCATGTTTTCTTGGAAGTTGGCTAGAACATCTAGCATACATAACAGTCCTATTACTTGGATTTAGTTTGTTTTGTGTGCAGTGTGTCTTTTTCTTTTTTTTTTTTTAAAGTTTTTCTATAAAAGGATAAGCCAAATAGCTCTCTTACACTGTAGAAATGCAGCTATCATTCCTAAGCTTCAAGCAAGCGGAACTCACATATCTTCTTCTCATTACTGGAGTCCCCTTAATTCATGAGGTATGAATTTGAGCATATTTAGGCTTGTGGGTCAGCTCATCTCATACATGGAAGAGCATGTAGAAAATGCTGTTAAAGAGACTTAATTTTCTGATTAGGCACGCTCCCTGACTAAAGAAATTCCAAGCCAACTAACTCCCCCACTCCCTACCCCCCCCAAACCATATTTGAGTAACAGTCTGGGATTATAATGCACTGAATTACTTTCATAATTTCAATTTGATGGAATAAACCTGTGATGTGTTTTCATGGTTATTACTACAAAGGATAAGCAAGCAAATGTACATTGAAAGAAGGACATTTCTAAGATAAGACCTAGTGTAAAATTATTGCTTAATACTTAGCTTATCTTTTAGCATAATTTTGCCAAACAAATTAGAGAGAATCACAGAATGGTTGGGGTTGGAAGGGACCTCTGGAGATCATCTAGTCCAACCCACCTGCTAAAGCAGGGTCACCTAGAGCAGATTACACAGGAAGGTGTCCAGGTGGGTTTGGAATGTCTCCAGAGAAGGAGGCTCCACAACCTCTCTGGGAAGCCTGTTCCCGTGCTCTGGCACCCTCAAAGTAAAGAAGTTTCTCCTCATATTCAGATGGAACCTCCTGTGCTTCAGTCTGTGCCCATTGCCCTCATCCTATCATTGGGCACCACTGAAAGGAGTCTGGTCGCATCCTCTTGACATCCACGATGTCCACTGCTCTTCCAATCATCCACCCAGCCAGTCACACCATTATAGAAGGCTGTCAGGTTGGTCAAACACGGTTTCCCTTTGGTGAACCCATGCTAACTACTCCTGATAACCTTCTTTTCCTTCACATGTTTCGAGATGATGTCCAGAATGAGCTGTTCTGTCACCTTTCCAGGGTTGGATGTGAGGTTGACTGGCCTGTAGTTTCCTGGGTCGTCCTTGTTGCCCTTTTTGAAGACTGGAGTGAAGTCAGCCTTCTTCCAGTCCTCAGACACCTCTCCTGTTCTCCAAGACCTTACAAAGATGATGGAGAGTGGCTTTGCAGTAAGCATCCCATCAGGGTCCATGGATTTGTAGATGTCCAGTTTGTGTAAATGACCTCTTACCTGAAAGAGCAAAGAAAGTTAAGGACAACTGATATTGAATCAATTAGTGAAAGTTTCACATTTTAAATCACCATGTTGATAAAAATTATTGTGGTACCAGCAATAAAACTGAAAAACAAATTGGTAGCAGTGACAGGTACATTTATGATTAGCATGATCTTGTGAGGAAAAAAAAAAAACAAACAACAAAAACAAACAAACAAACAAAAAATGAAGAACCAGCTTCTTTTCATTCTATCCATAGCAAATGTTGTAGGTAGCACAGTGAGGGAATGGTCTAAAGGCCAAACCTTCTGATAATCTTTACTGAGAGATTTGGCACTCATGAGATGGTGAAATACTGCTGGGCAATCCACAGAGAAGCTGTCTAATTCTAAAGGATTTCTTCTTTTATTTAAAGGGCTTTTTGTGTAGATATTGTCTCAGGAGCTCCTAGGCATTGTAGTTATAAGCATTACAATGCCAGGGACCCTTGTGGATGCTGCATATACCTGAGGCAAGACTTTGAATAGCTATGTTTGAATTACTGCCCAGCCTTCACGTCTCCTCTGCAGATAGCTGGAGGAATTGATTGGTCCCTGATGGACCTGCAAGGTCCAGGGTTACTCCTGTTCTGCTGCTGGCTGTGACCATTTGCACTTGGGCATGAGTGGGTGGGCACGTAACACTGACCACAGCCCCGGTAGGATCTAGAAGCACAGGTGGGTGCTGCCATGCTCCATGAGAAACCAAGTGCCGCAGGTGCTCTGAGCAGACCGAGAACACAGCGGAAATTGAAGCTTCTACTTCTAAGATTGTGGCTGGATTTTATCAGATACAAAATGCAAAAACAGCCTTGGGATCAAAGAAACTAAACTGGCATTTACATGTCCTAAGCGAGTGCCATAGCAAGCTGGTTACAGAGTCACAGCTGGCCTCTTCTGACCCTTTCTCATTCATAAACACTGTGGTTTGGGCTGTACAATCAGCCACAACAGGAGAACCAAGGGTATCTCTACAGAGCTTGCCTTCGGCTGGAGATGACAGTAATTTTAGAAAAGAAACAGGGTCAGATTGTAAACTTGCATCTCTATCTTGCACTTGTAGGAAAATGTACTAACCAGAAGGCTGTAATGCTAAGTTTAAAAGCCATCAGCCCAAGCATATTGTCTTCTCTGGCTGCATTTTGAAAAGAAATGAGTGAGACACAAAAGAATTGTCATTATAGGGCAGAGCTATGTAAACTTCCACAACCAGCTGATAAAATGAGTCACTGAATGTGCACTGTGGAACTGACACTGCTAGAAATTTGACAATTTTGGTTTTGTTTTGTTTCATTTTTAGAGGAGGAGGTTTAAGTAGTTTCTATGATTCATGTGAAGATCTATGATTGTGATAAGAAACAATGTAATTTGTATCCACTTTGGAGGTCAACATTACACTCCCGGTCTTAAACATAGTTATCTATAATTGATGCAGTCACAAAATGGGGCAGGTGAGTTTTATAGCTGGTGCACATTAAGAGACAAGTCAGAGTAAATGATCTAATTATTTCTTTTTACCAAAAAAAAAAGTTATTAAAATAAGTCTCCAGTTGTCACATCTCTGAAAAACACTCACCTATGACTCATTCAAACCAGACATGACTATGCCAGCTGGTTGAAAGCAAGAAGAATATCCCTGTGAGATTTGAACTTCCCCATTCATCTCAGCAAGGTTTTACTCAGCTGTCTCTTGATCATTTAAATTTTGATGTGAACAACTATTCCATTCCTCAGGCTAATAAACAAACAGTAAAAAGACAGACCTCATGGGAATGATATTTGTCATAGATGAGAGAAGCCAGATTTAAGCACAGAGGGTCTGAAGAATATATACACCCACAACTTAAACAGCTACCCAGCCTATACCATGAGCTATACTCAATCTCATTCCCCTTCTCCTCCCGGAGGAATTTAATTTCCATGTTTCTAAGTTGAAACACCCACTTGCAAAAAGACAGCATTAAGTACAAAATCTGAAGAAATATGCTGGTTTGCAACATCATTGCCTTAGTAATTTCGTATCACCCATTCACCCGCTAATGGTCACATTTTCCCGGACTTGCTGCATGCTCTGATCTTACACAGCAGAAAGTTCAGGACTGATCCCTGGCCCTGCCATGACCTTCCAGTGCCAGGTTGGACAAACTGCTTATCTTCTCTGTGATTCAATTCCCTTTACGAAAAATTCCCTTATGAAAAATGAAGATAATATTATTTCCATGATTTGCAAGTCATGTTCAGGATAAATGAAAGAATGGTGGCACATACACTAATAAAATACGAAGGAATTTGCTTAGTTTAAGGATACTAAGAATAATATAACTTTTTGGTTAAAGGAGAACTTACAGCAAAAATACATAATGCAATTTTACCTCTAAGAATTTATTAATTTCTTGCTTCAAATGAGACATAATGGATTCCTGTGAGACAAAACGTCACTAATCCCAATTAAATCTTTACAATTTCTGCTGATTCTAGGCAAGCACTGTAAAACCTTGTTTGTATAAAATACATTTCTCTCAAAAGCCATTATTTGTGAGAAACCTCTCAAAACTCTGTTTTGTTTCTTTTAGAAAAATACATTACTACGATCTCATTCCGAGCGAACTGCATGCTTAGCACATTAGAAAAGCAGCAATGTCAGCATATGAAGTGCTTCGTTACAAAGAAAGCCTCCAGTACATCTCAATTCTAATTTCTGCTAGTTTTAAATCTCTTTTTTATTTTTTTTTATTTGAGGGGGTTTATAATAAACACATATTGTACAAGCGTATATAATGAATGCTTAAATGTACATTCAGCCCAGAGATGTAGTGGTCAGGGTTTTTTTGTTAAGTCACTCTAAAAATTTATTCAAGTGACCATTAACCAGTCACCATCTATGAATTAGGTGAGTTCAACAGCCAGATTGTCCAGAATGATGAGGTTAGTGCACTAACAGGCACACAGAAATGGAATACCAGACCATATCAGCTTTTCTTCTCGTATTACATCTGTAACAATGATCAGGGATTCTATATTAACATTTTTTTTAAATTAATATGATATTCTCCTCCCCCAAAATTTGTCAAATCTCCACTACTTAACATTAGCTGGATATCTTGTCCCATCTCAAATATATAGTATGCATTTTTATATCCATGTTTGTGTAAAGAGTGCTTTGTTTCAACTGTGATTACTCTTTTAGTTTATATACACTTCTAATTTTTGTTTTCAGTTTTACTAAATATCAAATATGGTGATATTAAGGGGTAAGCTTCCTATGAAAATATGTTAACTGTATAACATACTAGTTATATATTTGTTTTTATCTTACGGAAAGTCAAAATCCTACCACTGCAATTAGCTTTTTTATCAGGCTTGATTTCTACTAAGTTCTGTCACATCACTTTTTAAGGCTAGACAGCCTATTTATTGTGTGGTTCTTGATAGCACTTCAACATTCAGATCCCAGCTAACACCTCATAATCTGGTTCTATTTATCAAGGTCGTTTGTTAGGTACTTCTTTAGACACAATTGTGTCATAGCAGATATCATTGTCTTAGTCTTCTACAGGTTTCAGTATAAATTAATACCTCGTTTGCAATTAAAAAAAAAAAGTACATTATACTATCAAATCACAGAATTTGCTGGAGATTCAGGCAAATATTCAGATAAAATGTGCAGTATTTGCTCTGCAGATTGGCAATAGCCTGGTTAAATTTAGAATAACCTGGGGCCCTGGATTGAGATAAATGAGAACAAACATTCTTCCTGTATCCAGGGCTAAAAAATTAAGTCAAATGAAGCTTCTTACTATGGAACTGTCTGCTGATAGTTCCTAGATATCACTCAGCTCGAAACCTTTGGAGAAAAGCTTTCCTGAATAAATATAGTTGTGTTTTCTTCTTTCTTTGCTTTTTTTCTTACAGTAATTTACAGCAGCCGAATTCAGCCACACTCCATCCTGTCTGTCTTCCTTTGCAATCCCATTGCATGAGAAGCTGTGTTTGGTATTTTGTTCAAGGAGAGCATTAACTGTTTTGCTTCTGGTTATCATGCAGACTGGGAGGATGGACATCCCGGTGTGTTTGCCCAGAGGGGCAGGTCGAGTCGTGCAGGAGCAGGGTGCTTCCCCTGCACACACGTGTGCACACCAAAGCACGGCACTGCTGCCAGACGCCTTTGTTTAGCCCTCTCCTGATTTGGGAAGTACCATAATTCTTCTGGTGCATTTATTTTTGGTTTGTAGCTTCACCAACAGCAGTGCCATTGTCCTCCTGTATTGCCTGAGGGATGAATCAGGTGAAGAGGTTCTGAATCTCTCCTGCCTGCACTGAGAAGACTGGGTGCCTTAGGAAGACATCCTTGCAGACCAGACCTGCATTTCTCAGCACCTCTTATGCAACATTTCAGTTTCCATTCAGATTGTTGACACACCAATTTGGATGCTTAAAACAAGTCACCTTGCTCTCATTACAATCAAGAGAAATTTAGGGCTCTGTTCAGTTGCCTAAACATGGACATCCAGCATCATTTGAGATGTCCCTCTAACTGCCATTCTGCAAGTGCAGGGATGTCCTCTCTTATTTTTCAAGAGCTAACCAGGAAAGAATAGGCAATGGAACTCCATCCTTTTTTCCAGCCCACGGAGCTGTCTCCCATTTCCCAGCTCCGCAGAGCAGCCTTCCCCAGCCCCCAGGCTGCTGCTTGTGCTGAGAGCAAATCCTGCTCTCACCCAGGTTGTGCCTGGACCCCTGGCAGTGAAGCAGTCAAGAGGAGGTGTCAACATCTGCCCCACAGATCTGCCAGCTCTCCTACTTGCAAGAATGGCTCCAGCAGTAAATAACCTTTTGCTAAGAGACAAGTGACAAAATAGTTGAAGCACAGACCAGAAGGCAGTATACCCCACCTTAATGGGGCGATTTACTTGCCACTTGCTTCCTTACTCACTGTACTCTATATGTCATGTCGTGTCCTTTTCTCGCAGTGCCCCCACATCTCTTTGTATTAGTTTTTTACATGCATACTCCCTCTATATACTTTTTGACAGTATAATCATTCCTGGCACCCCTCAGACAAATCTAGTTCTCCACATGCTCCAGCTAACCTAGTCTGGATTTCTTGTCCAGTCATCTAAGGAGAGCAGGAACAATTTCTTCCCCTTTAGCTCAGTATTGATAATCACATTATTATTTCTGTATTTTATCAGTGCATAATGTCCTTAATATTAGGTCTCCATTGTATGAAACATGGCACAAATATCACCAGAAAGCATATAGTTCTCTATACTAAGTTATTTGGGGATAAACTGTGTAAGAAAGAGAGTTCTACTGCTTTGATTTTACATATGGAGAGCAAAGAAAATAATGGAAAATATTCAGACACCTACAGATAGTGATCTTGTGGCACTATCAAAAGTGACTCACAAGAAATTTGGGAATATCTCTTTTCTGAATATGACCTATTTCTCTGCCAAAGAAGTGATGTCGTCACACCTCTTGTATACATTGAGCTTCACTTCCTTTGAGGTGATGAAGTTATTTGCTTTCCCTCTAGTCCCTGCCTGCAGAACCTGTCTATAGTGCTAGCACAACCAGCTGCAAATATTAGCAGAAATATAAATACATCCTCTGCAATACTAACTTTACTCAAATTCACATGACTTCTGTTTTTCTGTGTCAATACGGAACAAGTAGATGCCATTCACAGGGACCGTCAGCACAGGAAGGCAATAGTGTGACTGTAATAGTATTACAGCTCCCCCATCCAAAACTCTAAATCTTGTCAGGAAGCTAAATGGCAGATTTCTTATTCTTTTTGCAGCTGTGATGTAATTTTCCTTAACTTGCTCACCAGAAGACCAAACCCAAACGTGTCCTCAACATTTACAAAGGGTATCTATGGGTCAGCTAGCGTAAACTTGCTACCTGGAAAGCTACTGCAATAAATTCCTAAACCTATCAGGTTCTAAGCACTTGAAGGATAACACGGTAATAAAGGCAGCTCAATCTGGATTTGTTAAGAGCAGTCACATCACTCTAGTTCTCTCAGTAGGGTAAAAAGACATAGTGTATAGTATAGGAATAGTAGATATGGTACATTTTAACTTTATTAAAGCTTGTAGCACAGTCCCTGCAACATTTTCATATGCAAATTTGTAAAATATTGTTTAAGTGCTTTTATCAAAAATTTGCTTTCAAAATGGAAGGCCCTGACAAACTGGAAGGCCCCGCAAAAAGTCTCTCTCAATTAATATTCAATATAAAGCTTGAACATTGGGATGATGAAATAGGAAGGTAGTCCCATAAAATTTGCAGATGACAAAGCTGAGAAGTACAAGACGCACTTCAACGGTCAGAAGCAGAATTAAGAATGAACTCAATAAATTAGAGGAGTAGTCTGAAATCAATATAATGAAATTTAATAAGGCCAAGTGAAAAGGTCTCCAGGAAGGAAACAAAAATTAAATTCATAAATGCAAAATGAGAAAAAAACAGAGTAACTGGTTAGTTGGCAACACTGCAAGCAAGGCTCAGGGGGTTTGACATGAACTGAGTCAGTGCTTGAGATGCTGTCATGAAAGAGACAATTCTCATTCTGAAATCTCATTACATACAAGACTTATTGCTACTCAAATATTAATGTACAAGTAATTATTAATATGCTACATAGTGATTACACTTTCTGGAACAAATAGTAAAGATTCAATGACAACAGTATGTCCCATTTTGAAAACTGTCATTAAAAGAGGTTATGGATAACCTGGAGAGAAAGACTAAGAGGTGAACAAAAGTGATAAGTAATCTAAAAAAATTACAGGAAAAGCTGAAGAAAATGTTCATTCCAGAGAAGACTGATATCGGACAATACAATCATGTCAAGAGATTTGTGACTGTTAGAATAGTGATCAACTGTTCTTAACGGCAATAATCAAGAAGACAAGGAAATATGCCTAATTTATAACAAGAACCATTTTAATTAGATACTACAAAAACTTATTCACTTTCAAGATATTTGAGCACTGGATTTAGTGATGTCTGAAGATTATGGAATTGCTGGCACTGGAGATTTTGAAGAACAGATCCAGTTAGAGAAGTACATGTCAGGAGCATCCCAGAAACTGTATTCAAGCTTGGTTTGGAAGTTAATGACATTCTGAGGTCTCCTTCTAGCTTTTTGTTACAGTGGAGTCTATGAATTCCTTCAGGGCTAAAGAAAGCCACAAGTGCTACTGGATATGTAGCTGTCATTTCACTAGTCAAACAAAAATTAAAAACAGCCAGGAGAAATGTGCAGCATCCACTTCTCAGTATCCATGATCTATGATATTAATGTGACTGGTTTTTTTTCTTAATTTTGGATCAGTTTGCAGTATTTTCCAACTGCACATCTTGATTCTATGTTTTTAATGAAAAGTCACCTGCATATTTTAAAGACCACTAGTTCATTGATTTAATCCTCCCATACGCTCATGTTTAACTGGTTACTGCCTTGAATTGTTTGCCCAGCCACAGTAGTATAATTTATTCACATACAATTTAAATTGGATATAGGAGACATAACATATATTTTATATCCAATATTGTAGTAAAAACATCACTTCTTGTCTTTCTCTCTAGTGAAACATGAACTTAATAATATTTGAACTTATGAACTCCCCATTTTCAGGTAAGCTTGTACTTAGCTGACTATTGAGGACTGAATAATATTTCATCATTCACCCCTGACATTTTTTCTGTATAGGTCAGAACCATGTTTCTAGATATTTTAAATAATTAAGACAGTGAGAATATTTCTTGAAGCTACTCACTTATGTAGTGGTCCAGCTACTGCAGAAATGAAAACAGCTGTTCAAAGTCTCTTATTTGGAAAAAAAAAAAATAAAGAAAATACTTGAAGAGGAAACAATAGCAGAGGATCAGTGATGAGAAAACATCGACTGCTCTCATTTGTAGAAGCACTTGTTAAGTTGATGCAAAGTGAGCACCGGAGGTATGTCCTTTGGGAATGGAGCATTAAAGAGAGCTCAACTTTGAATAACTGGAAAAATCAGGCCAAAGTCTGTTGATATGAATAAATGCCTTGCTGATTGTGGAAATTTTAGCAAATACACTGTATCATAGATACAAGGTAATAATAATTTATTTTGGATCGATCATTCTGTGGGATTAGGATTCATAGGCTATTGAAATTTTCCTTCACATTTTCTTAAAAATACGTTACTTTAGAGAAATCTACTATACCCCTAAACTCTTATTTCAGAACCCCGTAGATGATCAATGAGATAATGAATGAACTTTTAGTGACATATCAGGATGGTTATCCCCTAACCAGTGTCACTCAATATTTTTGTCCCATGCTTCACTTCAGTCAATAAGTAAAATTCCGAATGCACTACAGGGCACTGTATTTCACCCAGGAAGAAACTCCCACAAACTGTAGTTCTGCTCCTCCCATTTATTTTATAACTATACGGATGAGATATGTAACCCCGGGTAAAATAGGACTGTTACTGCATACCTGCATATAGCAGAGGCATCTTTGTGCTACATGCTTTTGCATCTTCTCCACAAGACGTCATTTGTGTTGTCTTACACCCTGCAGTTAATGACTTGTTTGTTAAGAGTTTGAGAATTCCTGCTTTAAGGAGGATTTACCTTCATCTGGCTTGGCTAGTAGAAGCTGGGCCAGCTCGTGGTCACTAGACCTCGTATTGGATGGGGGTACAAATCTATAAATGCTGTGCAATGCAGTTTCTGATTTATGTTTCCCTGCATGTATTCACACTTGTTTAAAAGCTAATTTATACAAACTACAAAAAATATGAAGGAACCATTGTGTAAGAAATTTGGCCAGAATATTTTGCTGTTGCATAAGTATGTTTCAGCAGATCTAGACAAATACTTTGTATTTTAAGGAATCAAATCAAAACTGAAAGCAATCATTTATTTTTAACAAGCAAGTAATCATTGCCTAATTCAACATGATATTTAAGCACAGGCTTAACTTCCATTGCAAATTAGATTATTTGCATTTGGAAAGGGAGGAGAAATCCACTTACCTACAGACCTAATATAGGAAGTCCATAAATATCCAACAGAAGATTGTTTCTCATCACAGATGTTTATATATAGACAAATGCCTTTAATTTTATACAAGCAAGTTTCAAAATTTGATATGATTGAATTTGAAACTCATTGTGAACTGTGAGTGTGAATTTGAAAATCTTAATGCTATAAAAAGACCATAATCACTGCAATAAAAAATGTAAAACAATGTCTCTTAATTTTTGTCAATAACTGAGGGAACAGGTCTTTTGAACATCTTTCAAAACTTCCTAGTGAGAAAACTATAATTCAACATTTGGGTGCTTTACAAACATGGAAAAACAGACAAATTTTCCAAATGTCTTCCCCAATGTCACCAAGATAAAACATTTTTAAAACAGTGAATAAAATTACAGGAAGTCAGATACATCTGGCTTTTCTGGATTAATAGCAGGACTGCTTATTCAAGGTGGGGCAGAAAACAGTGGTAAGCAACACTGAAGACAGCAAGAAGTGTTGAGAGTGAACTGGAAGTCTTGTTCTGGTAAATATCAGTGTCTGCTCAATTTCATCGACAATAAGATACTCGTTATTCCAGTTGTGTTCACTGGATAATGATTGGCAAGAAATTACATCATGGATGACAGTAATTGATAATCTCTAGATTCCAGCTGTGACTGCAGTTTAACAAAAATATGTCAAAATCTCAAAGTCTTGTATATCTGAAGAGTAAACTGAGTTCCTTGCTGTTGCTTATTGCGTATCTATAGCTTTCTTCCTGCACCCTCTTCCTTTGGGGTTCCAAAACATCAAGTTTTAGTAAAAACAGAACAAACAAACAAAACAAACCAAAACAAATAAACAAAACCACCCCACAAACACAAAACCCCTTTGCAACTTTAGAAAAACAAAACAAAACAAAACAAAACAAAACAAATCAAAACAAAGATATAGTGGAAGTAATTCTGAGAACTACAAACCATCACCTTGTTTGTACATTGCGTGTCTTTCCATCTACTCATATCTGTCTGTGATATCTACTCAAATACATGATCTCCATAGCAAAGTTTGCTGGTCTCCTTGCATGCTCGCTGCAATTTGTGCAGTGTCATGACAACAAGATACCTTTGATATCATCTAGAGATAACAAGTGCAGAACAGATAACCATTGTAGCTGAAATAACTGCGTAAATCAAGATTTGGGGGAGTTTATCTTGAGATTTGAGGTTACCCTTGCATAGATATATAGCTATAGATCTTACCAGGCTTCTTTCAGAGCGAGCACTTTAAAAGGCAAAGAGAGAAAGGAGCTTGATTTTCTGAGACCCTAACAACTGTTAAATTATCTTCCTACTTTCCCAACTTTCTTTTATGTGCAGAAAAGACATGCCACTACTATACAAGTTGCTCTGAAGGTGAGGATACAAGCAATTAACTACAGGCTAAATCCAAACCGCTCAACTACTGCTCCAGGAAAAGCTTTGGTGGCAGTGGCCATGGTGACAGTGGACACCCTCAACCCTGACACAGTCTCCAAGGATAATCTGGTGACTGTAGCACTGAGTGAAAAGGACCCCATCATCATGTTGTCCTTTACCTTTTCCCAAAGAAATGGGCTCCGAGACTGTTTTTAGGGAGCACAATAATGTTTGGGCATACCTACTGTGATCCAAGAACTTCGATCACTCTGGCTCCCCAGGATGTGGGATGAGAGAAGCCCAGTTGTTTTCTGGATCCCAGTTGGGGGCCATCATCTCTGCTGGAGGGAAGCCATGGCCATGTGTACCTGGCATCAGCAAGCGAGCTGTGGAACCACTGTACTGCACCAGCAAGGGCTCCTGGTTCTTCATCATGGATTTCGCTGCATCAAATGCAAAGCTATAGCATTTTGACATCTGGGTTAGATGGCCTTTGTTCATAGTGTTAAACAACAGAAGGCAAAACTGGGATTCTCAGTTTGGCAGCTGAAAGCAAAAAACCCTTCACTCATATATGATGGAAAAAGAACAAAGGCCGTCAAAAAGCGTTAAATAATCCTAATGTGATTGACATGTGAATTGCACAGGAATCAGGCACAGAGAACTTTCCTCAGTGCTCAGTAGGCATTTGATAAAGTAAATCACAGCATACCAGATTTCCTTACTGTGTTTAACTGAAGTCATCACCTAGAATAACTGGATTTTCTCTACTTGCCAAGCCTGACTGTGGAAAAAATGTGTGAAAATTGATGAGGTTAGAAAAACTTGCATGAAATAAATAATTGACAGAACTAAACTGAGTAAGAAGGGTAACAGTTTAGACACTTTCTATGTTGGGTATAAAAATGAGAAATATTTCTTATCGTTTCATAAAAATGATTATCTTTACTAACAAATAAAATTATTATTTTCTGAAGAGCAAATGACACAATGGACACATTGCAAACTGGCATAAGAAACCATGAAATCCATCATAAAAACAGATGCTGTTCTTGAAAAAATTATAGATTCTTTTAAAATACAGTTAATAGTTGTCAGTAAGTACTTGCTCCTTTGTAATTTTAAATAATTTAGTAAGATGTATTTAATAATTTATTAATGATAATTAATGATTGTGTTTATTTCTACCCAAACATAATGTATTTTTTTCTTGCTGAAGTGGAAAGACCAATTCACTTTTTCAGGATTTTATCTAACCTAAAATATTATCTTATTAAGATAAAAGAATCTGGTTGACTAAACGGGAATTAGAGCAGATATGTAGGAGCAGAGCCCCAGATTTACCAAGCTGTTGAGAAATCAAGCTGCTATTGAAATCAGATTACGTGAGGGCTGCATATAAATTTGGAGCCGTATAGGTCACTTTGGGAAAGTTAAGAAAAAGTCTAAGTTATGCTAACAACCCAGCTGAAGTGCTAAAAAAATCAAGCAGTCAAACTTTAAAAAGACATAAAACCAAACAATAGCTCATTCAAGTCCTGTCAGCTCCAACTCATTTAATTGGAAAACCTCCCAGACACTAACAGAAATTTAATCCATTCCTAACATAGATACTATGGCAAAATGTCATTTGGGAGCTGCCAAACAAGAAAATTGCCTTTCCTGCCATTGAAAAATACATGAGACCTTGTGTATGCAAAGGCTCTTGTTAACCAGTGGGAAACCTGTGCCACTGCTTAACTAATCAGTTACTATTAGCAATCCTGTTTTGCAGAGAATATAATTATGAAGAATTCTAACTTTCAATAAAAATTGCATTAAGAAAGCAAGCCGGCCCTTTGACCAGTACGTATGTGAAAAGAACGGTGTCTTCTAACAAAATTCTAGCCAAAGTCTGCAGTTTTTAATCTGTTAGACAATAATAATGTGACATCTCTATTTGTTTTGGGTTTTTTTTTGTTACTGTCATGGAATGGATACATTTAAAAAAAAAAAAAAATTATTGAGAAAAGTAAAACATTTATTTTCTTCATGCTTTTATGGAAGCACCTCAACAGGGTATTCAGATCACCAGTGGTAGGTACATACTGCAGATGTAACGTTTATCTGTTTCCAGAGGAAACCAGGATCTAGCAGCCATGCAGAGCAGGCAGTTTCAATTAGAGTCACTGTACCCATTCCTAGGGCAGACAGATGTAGAAGGCAGCCTGTTAGAAACCTCACTGTCTGTCTTGTAGGAAAAGCAAGAAAAGATGGATTTAACATCTGCTAAAGGCGGTGAGAGCTTTGTCTTCACCTTCATGAGACCAGCAGAGAAACCAGAGTGTTCCCCATCAGAAGACTTCTGCTTTGAAACCAATAAAAATTCCCATTAAGGGCTTGCTCTAGTGAATTCCTAATTACTGGCAAGTACTTGTTAATACCATGATGATAAGCCATGTCATATGGACAGTATAATTTACTAATGAAATATCACCTCTTTGCAACTTTATTACTCTCCTCTAATAATTAATTATTGGAGTAGGTTACAAAGTGGCAGACTTTAATATTAATGTAATATTTAGATGCTTATCATCCACACTTAAACACTGTGATAGGGTTATCACGCAACTCCCTAATATTAATTTCCGCAAAATACAAGTTATCTCCTCATTTTGCTTTACCCATGATTTTCTTTAATTATGTAGTTGTTATTGTCACATCATACCAAATTTATCAAGCTGGGGAAATTTTCTGACCAATCGCAGGTAAAAACATTTCATTTCTTCACAGTGTGATATGCAAATGATAGCACAGCTATGAGAGCTCTGATGAACTTTGTTGGAAAGATCAGCAAAGTTTAGGGGGGAACAGGCACCTTACAACAGCCCCTGCAGAGCATTTCTGGGGACCATCTCAGTGGGAACAGTCCAGGGTGGACTTTCCCACCTGTCATCCATTTTTCACTGCAGACTCTTGTACTCAGATGAACCACTTGGCAAATTCCTCCTCTTTTTTATCCCCAACTAGCTCATGCCATGCACACCCTGGGTGCATGAACATGGGAGTCTAGTGGTGTTTGCAGACCCCTTGAGGCTCTCAACACTAGATGATCTGAACCCCTATGGGCACATATTTCCCTCTGTTGGTTCATATGTGCCATTTCTCAGGGTATCTCTAGGCATCGCAAGCACCGTCAGCTATGTATGTGTAGGCAACTGAGTCATGCCCATGGCCCAGCAAGAAACCTTTCAGAGGATGCTGTCTCACTCTGGTCATCATGCACCAAACCCCTCTGGAAGAAGGATGGGAAAGGACATGAGGCCATGCACAGTTTAGGTTTCTACACGCCAGACCTGACTGAGCAAATGGGCAACCTGTTCTTTAAGGGGAAAATCCAAAAATAAATCAATCATCCTTGTAGTTTTGAGGGCCTGTAGGCCTTGGCTAATGGATGTCTCCAGCACCAGCTTGGGGTCCAAGGCCTGGGACCTTTCTGATGCCAAATTTGGAGAGAGTCCAGGACAGTAATGGGAATGTTTTCTCTGAATTTGTGTAGGGAATGGTCATCTCAGACACCCCCAAGTGCTGAGCAAAGCTGGTGATAGGCAAGGTGGATACAGGGCTGGCTGATAACGAAATACTTCTTGTGGACTTGCCACTTGGCCTTCACCAGAAACATTAACTCTTTTTCCAGCACAGCAGCTCAATGAGTGAAGAATATACTGGTTTCAAGGCAGATCTGGGTTGCCCACAAATGACAGTGTTGATATTTAGCGAGCAGGATCAGAGGAGAAGCTTCCTACAGGTGAAAGCCAAATTGTTAGAGTAAGTGCTGCAACCACATACCCACCAACACAGCCCTGCACGGACACGTACCAGAGCTCTGGGCTGACATGTGTTCTTAGAGCTGGAGAAATGCTGAAGTGTGCCACAGTTCCTGATTGCCCCATGTCAGTGGAAATCAACTTCTGTGCATGCACTGATGCGTCACCACACCCTAACCTTGGAAAGTCTGCAGGATCCACCACCACACAGAAAAAAGGAAATTCCTCCTGGAAATTTCGTTTTCCAGACACTGGAATTGCTCCCAGAAACATCAGCACAGACAGACCCTGCTTGTATTGAGATCTGAGAGCTGGGTCAGGGTGTCAGTGCTGTCTATATCTGTAATGTTTCTCTAGAAAAGCAGAAAGCCTCACGGCACTACTGCATGGGTATAGTTGAGACATTCCTGCTGATACAGGCATACCATCTGTCATTAGATCACGAACATTGCCGTAAGGGTTTCTTGCAAGATGCTCCTAGCGCTGCATGCTACCCAAGCTTTTCTATTGTATCAACTGCTGCTGCAGTCTCATGGCTCCTAATTCCCTCAGGCATAGTCTTGAGGGGAGTCACAAAACAATACTGAGGAAATTAGGCCTTCCGAGTTTTGCACCATGCACTTTACAGTGCGGTTGCAACTACTTTGTCCTGCTCATTGGTGTATTCACTAATAAAAATTACTAGAAACATTGAAGATGTATAAGTAGGCTTTGCACCATCAAACTGAGTTGTTCACAGGTTTGTGGGATTCTCTTAGGGTCACAGGAAAACATGAGGTAAAGGGCTTTTTTGACTTATTGCCACTCAGGTGGTTTAGACCATGTGCTTGCTGCAAAACAGGAGACTTACCATCTCATGTGAAAATCCAGTACCAGCTCTGTGACTATACAGAAAAAGTACCAGGTACATTGGGGAAGGTATATAAAGAAAGCAGTCATATTTGATAGCATGATGGCTGAAGCACTTCTACCAGACGGAAAAAAAAAAGAAAAAAAAAAAAGAAAAAAAAAATCCCTGAGTTTCAAGAAGTTTTCTGTATTTTATTTTCATGACTTTTAATGTCAAATGCAGACACATTCTTGGTAGCAATTACAAGAATCAAGCCTCAGCCCAGTAGTCCAACCAGTAGCTTAGACAGCCCAGGCTTTGTGTCACATTCCTACCCAGTGAAATTGTATTCTGAATCACATTGCTGAAGTGATGCAGCATGAATATCTGGGTGCTTCAACCTGAAAATGGAGTTGTGTTTGCCTCCTAGATGAGAGGTCTATAAACCAGGCTGTTATATAAAATTTGAGGAAGGAGGAAAGGCAATGCACTTTTCTCATGCCAGCTTTTAAAAGAAAATGGTATGGATGCTGGTAGTGGAGCTTGATCTTCACAGAGTAGTAGGCAGCCTTTGAAAACCTGTCACAAGCCGTAGGAGAACTGGTGATGGCAGAAATTGCTGCAGTAGTCACAGTAGAGACATGAGGACAAGGAATCTGTGGGAATTGGTGGCTAGATGAAAAAGTGGGGAAAAGAGACTGACAAAAATAAAGATAGGGAGGGGTCATGGTGTTACGGATAAGTAGGAAAGAAACCAGAGGACTGAAAATAGCCATGCAGGAAAGCTACTTTTAGGATGTGAGACCTGGGGAAATAGACTTAGATTAGATAAACACAGAAAGCGAGACTGGGACGGAGTATGCAGAAGGCAGGACTGAGATGCATCTGAACAGAAATGATCACACAGGTGTGAGAAAGGCAGATCTGGTTACACAAACTCCTCTCCAGAGCCAGGTGTAGAGCCCAAGGCTCCTGCGTTGGCCCTTCCTCTAGTTCTAGCTGGACAATCAGTGCGAAACTGTGCTTTCCTGTGTTCTGCTTATCCCCATAGAAATTATCCCCTGCCACTGCTATCAGCTGCTCCCTGAACATCAGTGGTGGAGCTCTCTGCAATGATTCCTAAAGCTTTACCCTGCAGGATGCTTGTTGTCTGGAAAACATCATTCTGGGCTTCAGAAATAAAACATAATCAGTGCTCATGCTGGTGTTGTTTGTGTGCTGAATGCTCAACCATGGAATTTTAATTTTCTTTTTTTATTTTGGTGTGCAATAAATATTATATGGATGTAATTACTACGCATGGTGTTAATAATTGCCTTGCATATCCAAGCAAGTCAATTTACTCAAGAAAAGGTCAGGAAACAGGCTGTAGTGTTACTTCTTCTGCCTTCTGACTTCAAACAGAAAACACTGTAAGATTTCCGTAGATCACATTAAGCTTTCAAATTCGAATCTACATTTTTAAAAAGGTGCATTTTCACAGGCAAGGCTATGAAGTTTCTAATTAACCTGCGTACTCGTACACACAGAGAAGAGGATGGCAATGTTTACCGAAATCAATGTGATTATAGTCCAATTTGTATTTCTGTTTGTTGTGGTTCAACCCCAGCTAGCAACTAAGTCCAAGATAGCCACTCGCTCACTCCCTACACCCCATAAGTGGGAAAGGGAAAAAGAGAAACTTGTGGGCTGAGATAAAAACAGTTTAATAAGACAACAAAATAATAATATTATAGTACTAATAATATATATGTAAAAAAATAGCAAAATAAAATAAATGATACTCAGTGAAATCCCTCACAAAACTCCAGTTGCATTGAACAGCCAGTCCTGAAGAGAAGAGCACCCTGGTCCCGAACAGCTGATCCCAGCAAGAGAGAAAAAAGGGCAAAGGCAGAAAGGCCCAAAGGCCAGCTGCAAAACAGCAGAATGGCTAAAGGCCAAACTAATACTAAACTGAGCCAGAACAAAACTAACTCAACTAGTTGGAAAATCCAAACTAGCTAGCTGGAAAAGCCAGCTTTATTTTTATACTGAGTATTATGCTAGTGGTAGGGAATATTTCATTGTTCAGTCTGGATGTCAATCTAGGTGCTGTCTGGTCTGTGCCCCCCTCCTACCAATCTGCACCTGCAGCCAGAAGGTTGAAGAAGTCCTTGATTTCCTTGACAAGAGCCAAAATATCAGAAGCAGCAGCATTATGTCCTTATTCTCATGGTAGATCCAAAACAAAAGACTGTGATAGCTATGAAGGAGAAAATATTCTAACAGCACGGAAAATTATTTCAGCTAACCCTGCACGCTGTTATAAAACTGTTTCCCTAATTCAATGACAAATGGACCTCTGCTGACTGATTTTACCATCTAAATTCCACACAAAGAAAAATCTCTTTTTTTATAACAATAAATAAAATCAGTTTTAAAGGGCTCCAACACGTCAAGTGGCAAATGAAGACAATTCTTATTTACTCGTAATGGGTGCTTTCATTCTGGCAATATGCAATAATAACGGCGGAAAAGATAAAGCCATATTTTAATAACTTTACATTGTGAAAGCTGTGTGGAGAGAGTTCTCTGGGACTTGAAGATACTCAGTATTTGATAGGACTACCAGACTTAAGAAGTAAGATCACTCTCATTTTGACATGGGAAAACTGCTCCATTTCTACATGAGGATACTGCTCTCCTTGCTTTTCTTAACAAGTAAGATAGATCACTCTTATTTTGACATGGGGATACTGCTTTATTTCTACCTCCTGCCCAACTCCTCCTTTGATAGGGCTTTCACTTCCCAAGCTCTCAGTGCTCAGAGCCAGACACTGAGGTGTCAGCCTCCCCAATCGCATTTAAACATTTCAAGGAACCACCTGGCCGGGAGAGGTGAAGGGAAACGGACGACCTAGGTGAGGAAAAAAGTGGAGGCAGTTGATTGATAGAGGTCCTCTGCTCACAGTCCTCAAACAAAACCCCTTAACATAAAATCATCTGCTTAGATAGCTCAAGCCCTGGCACCCAAACCACATGTGACACTTCTCTGATGGTTGTTGTGATGATATTGCTCTGCTTCTTCTCTGCTAATTATGACTGTCAACTCCATCTCCATACAAAAGCAGGAAGTTATGAGATGACATCCTGCCCTTCTTCCTCAAACCCTAGAGTTGTTACTAGAGAGGAGTGGGACATGACCAGCCCGGAGGCAGCACTCTGTGCCCAGATGTGGGACTGCTATCAGCAAAGACTTGGATTTGCTGATATGCAGTTTGACATATACAGCTCTGTCCCTCCTGCCACATCCCCCATGGAAGGCACCACCTTCCCTGTTGGCCACAGCCATGGGGCAGGCTTTGCCACCCTCCCCTGCATCTGGACAGGTACCACCTATGTTCCTAGCATATGCCACACTTGGTAACTTCTGGAAACCTCCTGGGCCTCAGCTTGACCTTGATCTCCAAGCAATTAGTCAGCAATGAAACAGCTTTGATGCTTTAGTCAGTTTTACAGACACTAAGGGGGGAAACTTAGTCACCTTCAGGAAGAGCAGAAACTCAGCTGCAGATTTGGAAATGCCAGTATTAGCCTTAGGTGCCTAAATAGCTATGGGGATCTGATCCTCAATTGCAGTTCTTTCCTCATTAAAATAAATACAGTTTTAGCTTCACCCTGCAGTCACATAGAATGGCTATCACTGCCATGAACACACTCACAAGATCCAAGGGAGTTGTGGATTACCAGTTCCTTTAAAAAGGCATTTCTAATAACTAGTTTTTGAGATCTAAAGTTAGACGGAAGCACGTGGTAGCATGTGGTTCTTCATGAAGATACAGCTCTTCTGTTTCCTTTGAGATCCTTGTCATGGAAGTAATAATATGCACTTTTCTTGCAGCAATAGCATACTGTGAAATTCAGTCTAGTTTCTTTTGGAGGATCAGGTTAAAGACCTGCTCTCTGTGGGATTTAAATTATATTATTATGATGATGTTAAATTTGAAACAAAGTAGATACAAAATCAAATAGCAGGGATTGCAATAGAAAACAAATTTAGACTTAATTACGTTGCAATTCCTTAGTGTCAGAACAATAAACTGATAATGCATTTACATTTTAGCCAAGGGAATTCACATTTCATGTTAAAACATCAGCTTTATCTCCTCTGTGATTTATCGGTTCTTCAGAGTTCAAATCACATTGCTAGTCAACTTGAATCTAGCATTGGAGCTTCAATACATATTTTAAGTAAATAAGCTATGTGTCAGTGAAGAAATGACTGTGGAATACTGTATAGTACAATTGAAACGCTGTAGTTCTTCCTGGAATGTAACATAGCATGGAAATGCTAACATACTTCGGAATAGATTCCAAGTAGCTTAGAAAACCATACCATGTGGGTTCATTTTCGCATATCAACTGAATATTGCTGAATTTAAATGTCCATTCTGACTCCTCCTCGACTGTTCCAGCACTACATACTCTTCATTAAGACCTAGCTGTAAAATCAACTGTGTATTTATAATTTATCAGAGTACTGAGTGAACTAGATTTCCCCATCCCAGGAAATGCAGAGTGCCTTCACTCCATTGTCTCAGTGGGAGTTGTGGAAGTTCAGTACATCACTGTTATCTTGTTCTTAATGCAATCTAGTGGAGTTTTTGTTGTCGTTGGTGTTGTTTGCTTTACAAGAATAAGATAAGGTTCTAAATTCTTGTTCAAACACAGGAGAATGATAATTTTTTGCTAATATCCTTGCTAATAGGAGTGCCAAAATAGCAAAAGCTAATGTAAAGTCAGACAGTCACACTTTCATAAATCATTCATGTAGTAAGCAGCTGGTGGTGCAAGAGTAATAGCACCCTCACTGCTACCCAGCTGATAAAACCCTTTTGTCTTCAATGCTGAATTTCTCTCAGCTCTTCATAAAGTCAGATAAGATGCCTACTACCCACAGCGAAGAAGGTAAAGAGAAATAAAGCAACCCTGAACCATACGGTAAAAAATCAATAATTAATTTATTCTTATTCCCTGCTATCTTCTATTTCAGTACAAAGCCTGAGTTGCTGCATTAGGTCAAAACACACAGTAGGAGGTGAGGTGGGGGTGGAATGAGCCAGGAGTTCTTACATTCCACGTTGTTCACACAAGCGTGACAGATCTCAGGTGGCAGGTGATCACTGACTCCTCTGCAGCCCTGGAGAACCTTCACCAGCTAGGCTTTTTGAGTGTCACACAGGCAATGCGTACACACTTTCAGGATGAACGTACGACCCAGTGGACTCTAGAACCAGCAACAGGAATTTAAGCATAAACTTCCATGCCCCATGCTACTATGGAATATGAAGGATGTCTTCAGCACTTGTGCAGGAAGGTGGGGTTAGGAGTGGATGGTCCTCACCTCTCCTTTCCTTGCTTTCTTTCTGATGGTAGAGCCTTGACAAAGCTGTATGTTTACAAACACAGAAGAGAGACAATGGTCCAGGGGACACAAGAACCAGAAAAGGCAGTAGATAAGTATGTATGAGTACCAGAAATGCAGAGACAGCAAATTATTTGTTAAGCAGAAAAAGATAGCAGCAAACCCTTTGGTCTTCTGCTTTGTTGCACATCTCCAAAAAGCCCTAACTAGACACCGTGACAATCCTTTCTTCTCATTTCTTTGAAACAGTCTTTAATTTAAGTTAAACATAAAAGTTTGTCTGGAAAATGACAAGAGAGCTCCAGATACAAAGAGTGGCCAGCAGGAACTGTATAAGGAAACTTCTGGGGGATATTGAAGCAATTATTGCTGATTCAGATGTCTTTTACAATTCCTCAGGGACCTGACCCTTTTATGAAAATTAAAAGGTTCTTGTCTGTGTGGAAAACACTGGCATTCAGAAAGGGAGTCAATAGATGACCTGAAGCTGCAGTATGCAGCCCTCCTAATTGTGGCAGTGTATCAAATGCAAGGAAAATGCACACAAGCTGATAGTGCTATGGTCAATGAAAAATCTCTGTAAATCAGCAGGCAACAATAATAACCATCCCTTTTATTTCTTCCCAAACCATTCTTTATTTCTTCCTGCTGCTTCACTTTCAGAAACTGCTGATTAAGAAAGCCTCCAAAAAATCATGACCCAAATGAAGAGGGGGAGGACAGGGAGGGAAAAATACAAATTATATTTATTATTAAGACTCTCAATCAATCTAACATAAACGATGAACTTAAGATCATTGGCAATAGAAATAGCCAACTTAACAGATGGCAGGCAGGTCTTGTCAGAGGAAACCATTTTGAGCATGAGCTTAATTGAATGGTTCAGATCTGTATAAATTAACATGTTTTAAAAGTGCAGATACTCAGGTGGAATTTCAGAACATTTTTTAGAGGTTTGCAGGTCCTTTCATTGAAATGCTTGTTGTCAGAGGTTGATTACCAATTTTCAGATGGTTATATCTAATAAAAATGAGTGTGCTGTCTTCTGACTTCATAAAGCAAACGCTTGCTAATGCAAGCTGTACTCTGCTTCTGGTGCTCATGATCTTAAAAGTGCTTCTTGTAGAAATTCTTTTGTCTGAGCAGTTCCCAGGGGCAAACATCTGCCTATATAAAATGTTATTAGGTAAGTAATTTGGATTTTCAGTACTTGCTCCACTTGAAGATATTGGAATAAAAAAATATATTTTTTTTTTAATGGAAAAAAAAAACCTGGGGAAAAAAAAAAACAAACAACAGAAAAAAACAAACACACCAAAAAAAAACAGTGAACCAACCAAACAAAACACACCAATGAAGTAGCTCTACACTAACCCTTTTCTTGAAATTTTCAGTCTATCGTGGATTGCTGTGTGTATGTGACAGGACATCAATCCAGTCAAAGAAACTGTTATGAACACCTAAATAATTCTTAACACCAGATTGAGGCTGTGCCTCAGCATAATTGTTCACGAGAGCTGTAAACAGATGCTGCACATTACACTGACATTTGCAACAGAAGTGTGAGCAGTGAGTTTCCATATATTATGGTCCAAATGGTGTGCTATCCCTGTGAGATAAAGTGAAGAGAATCTAATACAGGCAGAAGAGCATGAATGGGATTTAGTTCTTAGAAAAATCTAGAGAATGGTAGGAGACTACTTAATTCATCGAGTTTCCAAAAACTCAAGAGGACAGGGTGGTACAATGGTCAACCCTGTTCTCCACTGCTTTACACTGTGTGCAAACAATCCCTGGGCTGAAAAATTCCACTGAAATGAATATATGTTGCAAAAGCAGAGTCAAAATATTGGTCAGAATCCCTGAACTTCAAAGAGTTGTCTCATTCCAGCACAACTTTAGGACGTCATTTCAGACCATGTAAATCTGTAAAAGATGCCCTTATTAGGTTTGTGACATGGCTTGGCCCTGTGCATATCTGTGAACCTTTTCATGAACTACATTCCCAGTTTCTCTGATGTCTGTTTCTGCCACTGCTACATCTCAAATACTCAGTTTTCTGTTTTTTTGCCAAGGTCAAAATGGCTTAAGCCAGGTATGACAGAGAAGGAAAACTGGCCTTCTGCCCATAATTTGACATCAAGCAAAGAGCCTTTATGATTATGAAAACACTCTCTTATTTCAAGGTAATTCATATTTATAGCAGGTGATAGGCCAAATCCCCTACTGGCCTAAGGCATTCAAGTTCCATCAGTTTCAAGGCACTTTTGTGCACATCTATCAGTCATACATTTCTGAAGAAGTTATTGTGAGAATATAAGTGATTTACAGCAAAGACTTTACTCTGCAATAGCTGCCTCTGTAGCTTGTTTAGCTCTGTAGCTGCCTTTTTCAATAGCACTTCATTTACTTTCAAACGTAACTTTACATTTGTAAAATGAAATTGTAAACAAATTTGTCAAAGAAATTGTAAATTCATGTAAAGTGTCCAGGCCAAATACCCCTGGCAAAGGACTAAATACTTATTTAATGTGAGTTTTCAGCAGAACTGAATCAGAACCTGTACCCGGTTGTAGCAGAGATCCACACAAGCCAGTGTAAATAGCATGAGAAGAAAGTAGATGGCTGCGGCACGACTTGATGTGAGCTGGAGGTGAAATTACCTTGTTTTTTATTTAGAGCATACACACTGAAAGACATCTAAAGATTTCAACGGTCAAAATCAAGATATATCTGAGTGCAAAAAAACCCGATAAATGAGAAGGAAATATCTCTTTTAATAGCACACACTCAGCAATGCTGGGTGAGAAACATTACATTAAAAGGTTGGAAAATAAATCTCTCCACCATGCACTTCTAAGGGACATCTTTACTTCCAGTTTTGCTTTCTAGACCAGTAATTTTTAGGATATTTCTGGGCTACTGTAACTGTCGTGTAGTTTCTTCTGGCTCCCCAAGAAAGCCAGAGGCATTGTTTTTGGTTTGCATCCTGCTCTACAAAACAAGCCTCTGCTCCTCTTGGGAGCCCATGGGTTGTCCCACTGCAGCCATCCCTTGCTGGCAACATCTCTATCTCCTTTATTGCCCCACGACACCCTCCAACAGCTGTGAAAGTCAAGTCTGCCAAGCTGCACAAGGTGAAGGCTGGACCACTCTCCTCCTCCTGCTTGTGGAACCAGCTACTGGACGCTCCATGCTGTAATCCAGGCACTGTAAGCAGTCATCCTACCTCGCCTCGTTACACCTCCTAGCAAAACATAATATACAGAATATTTACAGTAAGTTGTGCCCAAAACCAGTTCTGCCATCTGTCACAGTTGTGAATAATGAGGTCTTCATACTTCCACAGAGTTATGCATTCAAAGATCTCCCCATAATTGCAGATATTTATATATGTGGACACCTGGCATTCCACTGATGGCTAAATTAGTCCCAGTTAACAGATGGGGAAAATGGTGTGAAGATATTAAAGGCAGATTTTTATCAAACCTAATGACAGCTATCTGTCAATTTGAGACACCCCATCTACCCTACTCAGATAGGTTTTGTCTTTAGACTATAGAAAGAGACATAGACACCTCCAGGGGGCTATTTATCACACATTTTCTGCACTTTGATCTTTGGGATAAACTGTCCTCTGGAAATGCCTGCCTGTGTTCATTGACTGCACAAGGAGACTTGACACCAAATTTTCAAACAAACAACTCCCTTTTAGATGACTAAAATTAGGTGAGATGATTTCATACATGAGTTACTACTGGGGAGTCAATTATCGAGCTGAATAGATAAGCCTACTTCGCAACTTCGACCTCAAAGGCAAGTGAGATGGACACAGCACCGTGACTGAAGAGCACATGGGACCAGGGCAGGTCCCAGCCACCGACAACCTGGGCAACACATAAGAATGAAGTAACATGAATTGTAAGGAGTTTACACTTTTGGTATAGCTGCTGGCAGCTCATTATGAAATACAGTTTTGGAAAGAGGTATATTCTTGGAGATGGGTTGGGAATAAAACTGAAGGTAATAAATAAAGGAAATGGACTTAAAAGGAAGCAAAGAGGACTAACAGAAGCACACCAAAGGTCTCTGAGATCGCCAAACAGAAAATCATTGAAAGCCACTGAAGGCTTTTCTATCTCCATATCAGACTGGTTTTGTAGAGAGGACAGGTGGTGAGCAGAGCTGTTCAGGTCAGTCCTTACACCTGCCTACTTGGAGAGACACATGATCCAGGTGATCTAGTGCCAGGCTAAAACTTGGAAGATCTGGTTTCCAGCTCTCTCAGTCACCTGAAATACCATTGCCACAGCCAGATCCTTTCTCCTTCTTATGCTTCACTTTCCTGATACATCAAGCAAGGGCAGTTATTCTGTAATCTTCCTTTCTAAAATATTTCCAGCTGACTAAAAGAAAAATCTCACCTCCTGAGCTAAAGGTTATTAATTACATCTATAGTACTGTCTGTTGTACTCACTTGGAAAAAAAAAAAAAAAAAAAAACAAAAAAAAAATAAATAAATAAAAACTAAAATAATATTAAAAATAATAAAAAAAAAAAAAAAAAAAAAAAAGCCAACTTTTTAAAAGAATTATATTTTATGTATTTTTAGAAATAGTAGAAACCTATAAGTGTAGAGAAAATTAATTACTAAATACTTACATATGTGTCAATGCTTATGTACAGACAGGTATCACCACCACAGGGAACCATCATTACATGCTAAAGTAGAGTTCAGGTATTCACCCAGTGAATTGAACAGCAAATTCCCACAGGTCTATCGAGCAGTTGAATTGAGCCAACTGTGAACTTTGTGGTTTGCTTTCAGGGATGACCATTGTCGAGGATAGCAACATTTTGCATTGTGATTTTCAGTAGAATTAGAGGAATTTGGTAGCTAGGTAACAAGAAAGTTTACTGCATTTGGCTCTGACTTCTCCCACATTTTCTCTCCAGTAATGTGCAATGGCTGTTCTGTGCACAGATTTATCAAGCAGAGATTGAATGATGGGAGCATACCACTGAGGCGGTTTCATTCATGTAGTGGGTGTGTTTAGGTTCTTAATTTGTTTACCAAGTACATATTTTTCATCCTTCCAAGGAGTCTTTTTCAATAGGAACTTAACAGCAGCAGCTTCACTTAGGCCCTATAGTGTTTAAGAACATATAACTCCTTGGAACAAAATCCTTTCTCCATTGAGAGCAGTGGGACCTTTGCTGTCAAGGGAAAAGCCTTTACTCTTTGTCTTCCATCCTGATTTCATCAAGTTTTGTATCCACTCACAGCATTTTCAGATGCCTTTGCAAACAAGGGAAACACTCATTTTTTTCAGACTCCTGTGACAAGTCTTTAAATTGTACTATGATATGATTTATCAGTTGTGATAAGGCAGAGCAAAATACATACGAGTAACTGATTTGCATGTTCCAATCTTCAGGTTATTTTCCAGCAGACTATTGCTGGTTTTGTTTTTTCGTGTCTACAATGCCCTGGATTAACAAGGAAATAAATAGAATGTGTACATGGTCAGTTAGACACAAAGCATCAGAAAGTTAAAAACGTGTTTACGTATCGTAAGGGTTGCAAAGAATGGGAAGACATGTTCGAGCAAGAGTCTGATCAGAAACCACAAGACCATCCTCAATGAGGGAAATCACTATTTTTGATATAATCTGTTGTACTGTCAATAGGTAAGGTGTATATGAGAGACTGCAAAATAGTTATGAACATACTTCCATTGAAAATAAACAGTAGAAAGTTACAGCTTTTTACATGCTGAATGAAAAGACATTCTTGGAAGCACATTTTCTTAGCTCCCAGATATGCCCCCACATCCATGCATTTGCTCCCTATAAATGCGCCAAAGCTGCAGGATATGCATCCATTCATAAGCACAAGAGTTACCATCTTAAGGCAGACAGAATTCGAATTTTTTAGACATTCATGGCAATTTTCTTCATTCCATCTGCCAATACAAATTGTTTGGGGGATGATAATCTGTGAATTTACATTTAAAAGAAACCATTTGGATTAATAGTCAGTGGAATCTGAAAAGCTATTCAGCTAACCAAATGAAGGTGTCTACTTTATGGTGAGATCAATAGCTCTCTACTCTACAACAGGAGCTTGTACGTATAGCTTATAGTATCCTTTGTGTAACGAAACTACCTAGTGCATCCAAGATTTGCACAGGTCTAGAAGAGATGTGCCCTCTGGAACTGCAGATGGAGGCCAGCTGCTACATCTCAGAGCATCCCAAATGGCCATAGAAGCCTGTGAATGATGGTTGAACCAGACCCCAACGTTAAAAGTCTGGAGCTGAATCCTCTTCTTAGTGGGTGGCATTTTTATGGGACAATATCACAGAATCACAATATGACTACCATAAAATTATTAGAGCCAAGGCTTCTCCTCAGAGTGTCAGGAAGAATGCCAATACCTCCCTTATAAATGAAACAAAAGTCGGATCAAGTGAAAAGTTGGAGAAAGTTGGATCAAATTTCTGTTAGAAGGATATTTATTTCCTAACTTCAACTAAAAATGTTAAAATTGGTCTCATGCTTCAAAAATTGTTTAAGCAAAGACTTTTTGTGGCAGTACACATTGTGTTTATCCATAATTGTGATGGGGTAGGTAGTCATCTTGTTTGCTTGAGTGGAGCAAGAGGCTGACATTATTGGTACTAAACAGTATATAACTTTGTTTAATAAGGAGTCTTTGCAGGTTTTTTTGATTTTAGGCAAATGAAATTATCAATACAGGATATGGTTAAGCTTCAGTTACTGTTAATGTATTTGGAATCTTTTAAAAGCATGGTGAAATTGGCTTTGAAGCCATGGCATTCAGAGGTTGAAAGCCTGGCTATGGGTAGAAATTTAGTATTTAATATTAAATTGAAACTAAAATTTGGTCTGAATTAGAATTAATTTGTTCAGAGTTGCCATCAGGACGATTATTGACCGTTGACTCCTATGCAGAAGTTCTAGGAATACATGGTGAGACCCACTTCAGCACTAACTTCCTTCAGTCCCTCTGCACCAGGCAGGTGGTGCTCTGGAGCTGGTGGCAGAATGAATGTAAGGAAAAAAGTGTGCAAGATGGTTTACCTTGAGTGTTTGAGTTTTCAGTGGAGATACCCAAAACCTGAGGTTTTAGCCACTTTCTCCTCCTGCTTTCCAAAGGGCAGTCCACACAACCCACTTTAGATGTCTAGATCATCTAGAGGTTTGTAGGGAGAAATACTGGCCCTGAAAGCTGACCCTGAACAGGGTACCACATAGGCATAGCTAGAAAACCTGTAGAGTTTGGAAACCTTCCCGCCATCTCTGCAACTTCGATTTCTGATCCAGGCCTTTCCCCACAGCTGCCTAGGTGGGCTGAACTCCTTCCTTCTGAAGGCTTCTAGATTGCTGTGCTTATGCAATTTTTTATGATAGACCAATGATATTAGAGCACTGGTTCAAGAAGGGGGTGGTCTGACTTCGAAACCTCCTTCAGATAGAGGGGGCCCAGCAATCCAGAGGTTGCCCCATGGAGTGCATAGGGTGCAGTGGGAGGGAAGGAAGGCAGAGAGGACTTGCCTGGCCATACCTCAGCTTGGCATGCAAGATCCACATGGTTAAAAGGAAAACAGGCAAGAAAGAGTGTAACTGCAAGATTTCTGTTCTAATAACATGTCCCATGTTTCTGGTCCCTCACGTTTGGATGATTGCTCCAACTGCGAGACCCCTGTGCACAAGTTGTTCACTGGTACCAGCTTCTCTGAGGTTTCAAGTTGGCATGTACAGTGCCTAACTTTAGTGCCTAGGAAGCTTTAATGTTATCTGCAATGTGCCTACTGATTTTAAGCAGACAAGCATCATGCAATGCTGCACTGCTGTCAAGGCAGAGATGCTTAAATTGCATTTAAACACAATTATAGCCAGAATTTTAAAGTTGTGTATCTAATTCTCTATAATCAAAATTTTGTGTCACAAAATTTTTTTGCACCAGTGTCTACTTAAAAGAAAATAAGCTATTGCAAAACAGGCATTGCTGCTCTAGTGCAGGTAAATCAACAGAAACAAAGAGAGGCCATGCAGCTCATTGCCTGGCAGAAAGAGAGCACGCTGCAAACACTGCTCGCAAATATTGAATGAAGTAGAGTACAAAGAAGCATATTAATGAAGTCAAAGCAACATCACTGAACACAGTATTAATCAATGACTCCCAGTATGAATTACTCCTATTGAAAAAAGATCAAACTTTTAAAGAACTCTATAAGGAAACAACCAGCACAGCAAACCTCATGCTGCCTCAGGGGCATTATATACATTGGTTAAGGTGACGCAGATATTATCAGTCTCACACAGGTGCCACAGTCACGCTGATCTACTGATAAGTACAGTATGAGGAAAAGCTGATTAAGTAAGGTCCAAGTTCAGACAGTATCTTTCACTCAAGCCAGTTATCATAATGCAAATCTGCCACAAAGTCTGTTTAAAATGCATGGTAAGGATACTACCAGCCTGTTAGAAACTTGGCAACAGGAGACTTCAGTTTTTGAACAAAGCGTCAATAAACCTATAAAGTACACAAAGTACATATTAGATCTTTTAGGGGAAAAAAAAATGGTGTTTTACAGTGCATAGCAGCTGCCTTGCTTCAATGTGGGCAAGTGTTATTATGTCATCATTGGCTCCATTTCTCTCCCTGTTGTTGGCAGCAACTACATCTGTCTTAGCAACTCAGGTTATTATTAGGTAAACTATGAACACCTTCAGAGGCTGGAGGCTCTCAGGGCATCAATATATCTGTCACATTTCAAAATCATCAATTATGTGCACAGAACAGACTCTTCTCAGCATCACAGCGGGGACCTCGACAGCAGCTGCTCAGTGCTGGCAACACAGTCCCCACTGCGTAAGTCACCCCAGGTCACCTTCACAGCGTGGCATGGCAGCTCTCTCACCTTTCCCAGTCACTAGAGCTTCCTGCAAGGGCTCTCCCTAACTCCAGCTCCCCTGTAGCCCCATTGAAAGGGAGATATTGCCCAGGATCTCGTATTTGCTCTGAAGGACAAAACATAATGCAGCATTTGGTACCACACTGGTGCAGGCAGGCAGGGCTGTGGGCAGGACTGGGGCCCACCATGGATCAGAAGCTGCTGAGCATGAGGACAGGTACCCTCAGCATCAAGCTCCTCACTACTCACTCGCAAGCAGCAGCCTCACAACAGCAGCCCCTCACCTCAAACATTGTAAATGCCTAAGGACATTTGTCATAGTGCCTCCAGCACAAAGAGAAACTGAAGGGACACTTTGCAGGCCGTCCCTGGGAATCTCGTCAGGGCAGTGCCCTGCACACAATGAGGATCCCCCTCATCCTGCTCTGTCCCTCTGCTATGGCTGCTCTGGGCTCCCCGGAGCTCTCTGCACCTTTGCAGCCTGCCAGTTCCATACTTGGGCCCCAGCCTCTGGGGAAGGCAACACTCGGCCTCCTGGGCCTCAGGATGGAGGAGCTGGGAGCTCTCAGCAAGCTGAGATCCACACTTGTGGTGATGCCTATGCTGAAAAAAACACTGCTATGGTCTGACTGTGACAGCAGGACTCCCTTTCTTTGGAGAGTCTGCCGTTGCAGCAAACAGTTTGTGACAACGTTGTCTACAAAGGCTGGCCTATCTACTGGTTGTCAGAGGACTCTTGTGGTCTGTCTGGAGACAGATACACAGTAACAGTGGCAAACAGGACACATTCCCCCTTCAGCCAATTTGCTTACCAGTGAAGATCATTACAGCGTTTACCACTCTTAACAAGCCCAGAAAATGACATCAATTAAAAAGTTTAGATTTTCAAAGGAGTACTGGGAACCTGAATGATTTCTGTAAACATGTCACACAGTTGGTGAAGGAAAGGAGTGTATAGCATTTTCCAAACCTGGAGGAGGCTCCGAGTACCTTTACACTTAACAAGAAAATCTTAGTCTTCTTGACAGTCAAACTGACTCTATAATGCTTATTGGACACTACAGTGAGAACATTACAGGTGAATAAGGTACAACATTAATCACTCAACTGGTTTTTTATGTATATGCATAGTAACATTCTGTTAAAACTGAATCTGACTCCCCACACGACTAGTAGGAGAAGAGTTATTGAAGATGTTATGACCTTTATTGTTGAATATGATGATATTAAATAAGCAATAAGGACAAAAATGCATGTAGCAAGGCAAATGGATGCCTTGCATTGCCCAATTGATTCCTTCATATTCATAGGAAAACATGAATTTGCACTCATATGCAAACACTGGTAATGAGGTGAAAGCTTCAATGGTTCTCCATTGCATAGTAAAGAAGCTATCATGGACAAAATGAGATTCTCTAAATGACTGGACTGTCTACTAGGATGGCTGCAGAACCGAAATTTAGTTCTCTATGTTTTTTCTTTTGTCACTGGACCTCATTCTGTTCTTGGCCAAACAGTATTATTGAAGCTATTTCAGCATAAAGCTAGCATAAATGAAAAGAATGAGGCCTCTTTCTTTCAAAAAGTACATATTATCAGTATGTACTGGAGTTAAGGATAACAATACACGTAAAAAGATACATTTGAAAGTCAATTACCTTTTCGAAAATTATAGACTATATTCAGAATAAAATGTTTAAAATATTACTCCATTTCCTGAACTACACTAAGATTATAATATATTTCAGCTTTTTATGATAAACAGAACACAGATTCCACTTATAAAAGTTACCTTACTGTCTGACACCTTTTGCACAGCAAGACATTTGTATTGTTGAAATACACACAGCAGGCACATGTTAATTAGTCTGTTGTTAGTTATTAATACTGATAGACTGGTTGCTGAGCTAGATTAGCACACATTCTTATCAGCAGGAACTCCTCTTAAAAAAAAAAAAAAAGAAAAAAAAAAAAAAAAAAAAAAAAAAAAAAAAAAAAAAAAAAAAAAAAAAAAAAAAAAAAAAGAAAAAAAAACAGAAACTGAAACTAGCATCTGATTTAATCCTGGATGGGATGTTTGAAATTAGAGACATCACAGAAATCTTTGTTTATTAGGGTGTATGTTGTGCAATGTCCTTCAAATTCTTTCCTTGTGCTAATCTGTATTTCTGAAATCAAACCATATATATAGTAGTAAAATGTTGTGGTTTTATTTAATTAATTAGTCACTTTTTAAACGATAACTTAATGGAGTTCACTTTTTGAAATTCAAGGAATCCCACAGAAGATGGACTGAACTTTATAGTCTCCTCGATCACCTTCCGTTTTTAGGCATGTTCTTCCCTAGTTTTGTCCCATAAATTCGTTCAAAGACTTCACAGAATCCTCTTCCAATAGTTGGATTGGCACAGATGAAGTAAAATTTTTTCTTAGACTAGTGTCGTCATGAAATTGTGATACATGTCAATAAAATATTCTTCCTAGATGGACACATAGAATCATAGAACAGTTTGGGTTGGAAGGGACCTTCAAAGGTCATCTAGTCCAAGCCCCCTGCAATAAGCAGGGACATCTCCAACTAGACCACGTTGCTCAGAGCCCCATCCAGCCTGGCCTTGAATGTCTCCAGGGATGGGGCATCTACCACCTCTCTGGGCAACCTGTTCCAGTGTTTCACCACTCTTAATGTAAAAACTTTCATCCTCATGTCTAGCCTGAATCTACCCTGTTTTAGTTTAAAACATTTACCCCTTGTCCTATCACAGTAGGCCCTGCTAAAAAGTCTGTCTCTATCTTTCTTATAGGCACCTTTTAGGTACCGAAAGGCTGTGATAAGGTCTCCCCAGAGCCTTCTCTTCTCGAAGCTGAACAACCTCAACTCTCTCAGCCTTTCCCCATAGGAGAGGTGTTCCAGCCCTCTGACCATTTTCGTAACCCTCCTCTAGACCCTCTCCAACAGGTCCATATTGTTCCTGTACTGAGGGCTCCAGAGCTGGACACAGTACTCCAGGTAGGGTCTCACCAGAGCAGAATAGGAGGGCAGAATCATGTCCCTCAACCTTCTGGCCATGCTCCTTTTGATGCAGCCCAGGACACGACCGGTCTACTGGACTGAAGGTATACGTTGCCAGCTCATGTCCTGTGTTTCATCCACCCGTATCCCAAAGTCCTTCTCTGCAGGGCTGCTCTCAATCTCTTCATCCCCCAGCTTGTATTGATACTGGGGGGTTGCCCCGACCCAGGTGCCAAACCTTGCTCTTGGCCTGTTGAAACTCATGAGGTTTGCATGGGTCCACTTCCTGAGCTTGTCCAGGTCCCTCTGGATGTCATCCCATCCCTCAGGCATGTCAACTGTACCACTCAGTTTGGTGTTATCTGCAAACTTACTGAGGATGCACTTGATCTGACTGTCTATGTCATTGATGGAGATTTAAACAGTATTGGTCCCAGTACAGACCCATGAGGGCCACCACTTGTCACTGATGTCCATCCAGACATTGTGCCATTGACCACTATTCTCTGGATGTGACCAGCCAGCCAGTTTCTCATCCACTGAACAGTCTGCCCATTAAATCCATACCAATTTAAAGAGAAGGTTGTTGTGGGACACCATGCCAAAGGCTTTCCAGAAGTCCAGATAGATGACATCCGTAGCCATTCCTTTTTCCGCTGATGTAACTACTCCATCATAGAAGGCCACTAGGATGGTCAGGCAGGACTTGGCCTTGGTGAAGCCACACTGGCTGTCTCAAATCACCTCCCTACCCTCCATGTGCCTTAGCATAGCTTCTAGGAGAATCTGTTCCATGATCTTCCCAGGCATAGAGGTGAGGCTGACAGGCTGGTGGTTCCTGGGGTCCTCCTTTCTACCATTTTTAAAAATGGGTGCAATGTTTCCCTTTTTTCAGTCACCAGGGACTTCACCTGGCTGCCATAACTTCTCAAATACCATGGAGAATGACTTGGCAACTACATCAGCCAGTTCCTTCAGGACTCTGGAATGCGTCTCATCAGGTCCCATAGACCTCTCAGATTCCTCAAGTGGTCACGAACCTGATCTCTTACAGTGGAAGAGACTTTGCTCCACCAGTGCCTGTCTTGCAGTTCATAGACTCTAGAGTTGTAGGAAGAGAGATTGCCAGTGAAGACTGAGGCAAAAAAGTTATTGTGTACCTCAGCCTTCTTGACACATGTACATATCGCATTAACTTTGTTCCCTCACAGCATTATGGGTTTTATGTTTTCATCTAGGTAGTAATAAGAAGTGCAAAGATTTAGCAGGAATAATAGCATATTCTGTCTTGGCTTCCAGAGCTAAAGCTATAGAATATGCTGAAGGTGAGAAAACAAACTTCACTGAATTATTTCATATAGGTATATTTTCAAATTCAGAAGCTGATGGAAACTGACTGCTCAAACTCTCCTCAGATTCAGCCTTTTGGACTTGGACGGTCAAGTATGCTCCAGACTGAAATGTTGTGTGATTGAGCATACTGCAGATTACATCCACCAGAAAACAAATCTAAGTAACATTGTCTTGAAATTATCTCACCTGGATAGAACCATGTTCAAGGCAAATATTTGTATAAAATCTAACAAGTGAATAGAGGTATGTAAATACAACCTTTCTCAATCTCTTGGACTAAAGTCAACTTTAAATGTTGCAATGTCTTTAGAAAAGGAATTTTATAACATTTACATTTCTTATTAACTTCCTTGAGATGATACCCCACCAGGGAGTGTGCTATCATTCAAAACGTCCTCATTTTCAATGACTGCTTACAAACACCATGAAGGAGTGCTGGTATGATTGTGCATTCAGGAGGGTGCACAGCTGTAATACATAGAGATAAAAAACTCTTCCTCATCTCATCAGATTTTACGAATGTCCGAAGATGTTACTGTATTGAATTATTTTATGCTTGACAATAAGATCGGTTATGTTAGTTGGTTTGGTTAATTTGGTCAATTAAGATTTTAAGCCTTCTCTGCTTCGCTGCAAAGCATCTCTTGCACTTACTGTAATGACTTCCTTACTGGCCTCAGCTCCTCTTTATTTGCTACATAGACTCACTGACAATGTCTACACAACTAACTAAAAGATGGATGGGAGCCGATTGAGCTCTCTCACTAATCATGTGGGACTAACTGCCTTCCATCAGCAATGCTCAGTGTAAGTCTCCCCTACAGTGAATATGCCTTGGACAGAAAGAGTTGGTGTGAGTGAAAACTGAGCTGGAGAATGAGCTAACAAATAAATGGTGAGTTGTCAGGGTGGCCTTCTTTCATTTGTCAATCTAGACTTACAAACCGACGACATTCATAGTCTTGTATACGGCATTATGCTACATTTGTATTGATATCAATATACTATATTTTGCAACCTGCTTAAAAGGTAGTAGTGCCTAATCTGTGTGCTACATATATCTTAATTTTCAGGATCTCTTATGCTGCGGCTGGGTGAATTTTAGAGCGACTCATGCAGACATACTAAAATATGTCAGATTTGTATCAAAACACAGCCAGGCACTGCTAGAGAGAATGGGGGAGACATCTGTATTGTTGTTCAATGGCTGTTTTACCTGTCTCAGTTTATGTGCTTGATACTTTTTTGTTTGAGTGCATGAATTTAAATCTGAAGCATCTGTTAGGAGGAGCATTCACTTTAGTCAAATAGAAGTTATTGAACCCACTACAAGGATAAATGGGTGAAATTAAAGGGCCTCTAATATATATAAGATGAGAATAGCTCTTCTAATGGTCCCTTCTGGGCTTAAACTTTATGAATCTATGTTTCATTTCCTGCTTGCTCAGAGATAGAGATAAGATATCTTCAGGGGAAATACTAAGAGTCCTTCAGAGAACAATGGGTAGGCTATTAATCTGAAAGTGCCTACCTGCCTGGTTCAGGCTGAGGTTAACAAGCTTATTGTCCCACTTCTATGGCTTGAGATGAAAGGACATCTATGTATTCAAGAATCTTCCTAGAGAGAAGTGGAGAGCAAAGAGACCTGGAGGAAGGCAGTGTGAGGGACAGTGAGGTAGTAACTGTAGATCGTCTCCATCTCAGTCAAAACGTCATAGATGCCTAACCTAAATAAAATTTAATAAAACCTAGAAAATAAGCTCAGGTGTGGATAAAACTCAGTGCTGGTTTAATTGTGTTCCCCACTTAGTTAAACTTGCAGAAAAAAAAGTACTAAACTGTGCTTTAGAAGGTTGGTTTGGATCACTGTCAGCAGTTGCTGCTGGCAGTTTTGAAAGGATAAGCACCTCCAGAGAACAGGCTCGCTTGGGTCAGCCAGAAGAAAAAAGAAGGCAGCACTGGTAAAGAAGAGAGTTTGTAACAGAGCCGGTAAATGAGTGGTTGAACTGCAGGGTCTCAGTGAGGACCTATAGATTCAGTGTGACCAAGGCTTGTTAATCTGGAGTTGAGACACTCAAAAGCTGCAAAGAGCATACAGACACGTGTTCTAGCGATGCCTTCCCATGTCACAGGCTGACCAATTATTCAGAGCTTTTCTAACCTCTTCCCTGTCATCATAACTCACAATACTTTGCAAGCTACTTAGTCCTACTGCTTAGCAACAGACCTTTTTCTTGTTCTAATAGCTGTGTCCATTTGAAATTACTTAGATACTTGCTACCACAGCTAAGGCATAAATCTGGAAATCAGGAGGTGAGGTTCAGTCTGTATCTTTGCCGGAAGAGTGTCCATGAGGTGGTATGATGTTCGCTACAAGATCCTGACTCCCCATAATCAGAAAAATATTTGTAATACTCAAGTTAAATATTCAAGATATGTAGGATATTCAAGATATGTAGGTTATCCAAGCTATGTAGGCTAAGTACCTAGCTAGTGGACCTCATAGTAACCTGATGATCTTTCCAGGCAGTATCCTCTCTTCCTGGTTTATCTTTGCTTCTTATGCGTTTATGCCTCTCCCCAGGGAATAATTGCACAGGTCCCATGCTCTATTCTTTAGCATCACCTGTGATGAGCCCTGCTATTAGTTTGGTTAAGTGTCTCATCATTTCTCTATCAATTTATTTTACCTGGAGCCGTTTCACATCCTCCCCTCCCTCTCTTGTTCCTTAGGAAAGAGCAATGAGATATAGTCTCAAAAGTACGGCCTCAGCAGCCTCCACATGCTTGCAGCAGTTTCTTTCCTTATGGTATACATGAGTATACTCCCCTGAAAGAGTGCAAGGTAGGGAATAGCTGCACTTTCTAAGTTATAAAACTTCTCATAGTATTTGCAGGGATGCCTGCCAAGCTGAGTTATACTTATATGTCAGCAGCTCTGTTATGATAGCAGACTGGATATTTCAGGTCAAAGGTCACAATATCCTGCCAAAAAATGAGAGATAAACTTATGTGTGGAGTGTATTTGAACCAACTATCTGTAAAAGAGAATGGAGGCGGAGAGGACACTAGGTAAGTACTGCCAAATTATATTAACTTTGATTTAACCCTTGGCAGCACAGCGCAAGAGACAGGGACTGTCTGGGTGAGGTAACGAGGCCGACTTGGGCACCTCCTTGTTTCTGTCCAGCTTTGTGCCATTGCTTCACAAACCCATCCTTGAGGTTCCAGTTATGTCCCTACATAAGGCTGATGCTAATCGACCACATAAACGACAAGACTAAAAAACACATGAAGCAACTGAACATAGCAGACACTTACTCCATGTCATACCTTAGATTAAGTGCTTCCCTGATGTTACCTAGGACATACTGATGTCCTGAAGTGTGGCAGTGGGAAGTTCAGAAACACCGTCACCATAGCCAATGTTAGATCTGTCAAACCTTTCAGACCTCAAGAAGAAGTATCAAGCTTTGATAATTTTTGCCAGAGTGCCGAGCATTTGCGCAGATGATTCATTTGTATGAGTAGCGTGAGCCAAAATTAAGTTCAAATTCTGCACTTATACCAATAAAGAGTGTAGGAGGTTGTGGATTTTTTAGGATCCTGCCTAAGTGATGTCTTATGTAGTTTGGAAAGGATGAATTTATAAGTGTTTCAAGTAGCTCTTATCTGTCAGCTACAACATATCCCTAAAACACCACTCACCCCTGGGGTGTTCAGCCCTGCACTGCCTTCTTCAAGCTCCAATGTCAGCAGTTACACTCAGCCAGTGAGGAAAAAGACAGAATTTTGTTACTTGTATAATCAGCTGTTACTTAAAGACATTGAATATTGTGCTATACACCTCTCAACAAACCCACAATCACGCACATGTGTACACTGATAAAATGGGGTTAGTTTTGGATAATTACAGTATGGAAGGAAATTTTCACAAGATTGCAAATAAATAATTAGGAAAACGTTGATTTAAGCCATTAAACTATTTGCTTCCAATTGTCAGCTCAGTTCTAAATGTGGGTATCTTCCAAGTCACCAAGTGACTAAGAAAACAGTGTTGCTGGTGCAGGATTAGTCACTATGTTGAGATGTGTTTCTGTACATGCCTTATGGATAGATTTCTGTGCGTTGAGATAAACTGCATGTTGCTGACACAGTCTTCAGCATGAATATGCGTGGAGTGAATATATTTGGGTCTTCTAGTGTCTTTACCCAAAGGGTTTGGGACTAATCTGTGAAACTGTTTTTGTCATGGTGTAATGCCATTATCTACATTAAGGAATGGTTTAATGTGTGAGGCATAATTTATTTATATGCCTATTTTGGCCCATAGCCAGTGGCTTTCAGATAATAGGACACCTGGATGTGGAAGACTGTCTCTGTGCATGTAGCTCTGGACTTCAGTATCTCAGTCGTGTCTTTGCCTTTACTGGGGGAATGTGATTGCCTTGTATTACCTGATGACTCCCAAGAATTAATGCAAAAGTTGTCTTTCCATGTGAAAGGAGTGTGACACAAGACTGGCCAAGTTATCCTTTCTCACAGTAAAATCTGTCATGGTTGTTTTGTCAGCTTTTCTGTGACCCGTTCTTTCAGGGCAAAGAATGTCCTTATTTGTAATGGCAAAGGGAGTTTACTCTGCCTCCAAGGTCACCAGCACCTATACCCTGGAAAGAGTTCCCCACCTTGGCTTGTGTGCAGGAATTGCATAGTGTGGTAATCTCCCAGACAAGATCCTTCCACTGCCAAATGTGCTGCTCTGTGCTCAAATGCAGTACTGTTCCTACATCGTGGCTTTTGCGCAATGCCCGGTACACCTTTCCAACAGGAGCTAGAGCTCAGCAGCACTATGACTCGAATAGAGGTAACTTTAATATCTGTTGCACCTTTATTCTTTGGGCACCAAGGCATTTAATAGTGCCTGCAGAGCTCAGCTCACCCACAACTGAAGCGCAGGCTTAGTCTGAACCCTAAGCCAATAACAATAGTTTCATATTTTCTCAATGATTCCAAACACAAATGTGATAAATGAGAGAATCAGTTTTATTTTCCCCAAATGCCACACTTGAAAATTCGGTCTGAGGTCCTGCAGTGAATTGTTTGCCTCCATTTTGTGCAGCAGGAAGAACAGCACAAATCCTTTAGGACAGTGCTAGGCCCTGAATTACCTTGCCTTATTTACAAGCATCACCTGGAGTGTCAGGGACTCTTCTTTTGTTTTTGCAGCTCTCATGGGTCCCTAGAAATGCAGCATATGACCTGCACAGGCACTTCATAAGCAAGGCTGGACTCCAGTTTACATTCATTTATCTGTGTTACCTTAGAGGAATTAACACCAGAAACATGTTTTTCCATCTAACACAAGCAGATATAATCATGAATACATGTAAGAAACAGGGTTGAGTACTCAAAGTCACATGTAATCTGTGAAAGAGAATCTTCAATTTCTGGAATCTCAGTTTGGTATTTTTGGTATCATGTGATACTTTCACTAGCTCAATAAGAAATTACGGTTGCTCTTCCTGTGTTGTTATTGGTTATCAGCAAAGGTATCTTGACATCTCAGTTACGTTTGAAATGTCGTAGTTAATACTGAGATTAAAAAAATCAGTTTGATCAGATGAATATGGAGTTGAAGTCTAGATTGGTGTGATCAGCCTAGTATTTCAGAAATGAAAGACGAAGTTGAAAAAAAATTAATTTCTACTAAATTATCACATTCTGTAATATTTTATCTACAAACAATAATATTTACTTTTTTCTGCTCCTGAAACAAAATGCTGGCATTTTTTTTTCCTTATAATCTTCACTGTTTCAGTGAATTAAGAGTCAATAATTTTTTAGGAAATCTAATGTCTAATGTTTATTGATCAAATGGATTTAATATGAAAACCCTGACATATGGGTCCTCAAGTGCTTCCCAAAATTATCTTGATGGAAACCCTCTATTGTTACATCCATCACAAGGCGCTTAAAAGTGGAGTATGAACTGGAGGCATTGATCTCCCAGACTAAGCCACATAATTGAACTGAAGGGATTTTATGTTATTTGTGCTGCAGTCCATAATTTAGCCTAAAGTTCTGAGTGAAACTGATGATCTTTACACAGTCCTGTAGGACTTCAGTCTATCACTATGTCATTACAAAGTACCACGTTCTGTCTCTGTGGAGTCCAGAATGCCTGTTCTTCAGATAAGAGTTAGATCATAGTACATCAGAACACAATGCAATGTTGTCACAAGTGTTATTTCAAAGTCCTGAGGGTGTTGTAATGTGGATTTCTTTTTCACTGGACCAGCTGAAGCTCCTCAGGCACAAAATAACTATTCTTTCTGCACTCCTCTAATTTGGATGCCATCAGCCTACCTCCAAGCAATTGGCAGTGAACTCTAGCGTTTCTGCTGGCAGGAAAAATAGAGGCTATTGATATCAAAAGCAGTGCACAGCACTGACTCAGGTCCTGGCTATTTTATAACGTAAGTTTGCAAGTTTGCAAACAGAAGTCTGGAGTTTTCGGAATGGAGAACAATCTATGGAAACTTTCTTTTGTAACACGAAAATAAAATATGTGTGCATGCCCATATAGTTTTGATTCTAAGAATTTTTTTTTCAACTGTTTAGATGGCCCCTACACCTTTATATCACAGACAGACTGCATAGACGCAGTTCAATTAACGTATGTGCTGGTTGTATATCTTTGAGGCTGATAAATGTGAGTAAATATGGGGCTACTGCACTTACAAGATTAAAGATTTCTCTTTAATTCTGCTATTGCTGTTGCAAATTAAGATCAAAGCAACACAGCTACCTCAAGGGCAACTAATGAGATAAAAGTTAGTTGTTTGCTAGTGTGCTCATTATTGGTCCTGTGCAATGTGGCTTGATCTACCCAGCATTCTTTCTGTCCTGCCCTGGGTGCTGTTCTCCAACACATTTCTGTTACTGTCAGATTATTTTGAAACTTCACTTGGTATGAAAAGCCATTCCTTAATACATCCAGTCTTCCTTTTCAAGTAGATCACAATTGACCTGAGTACTGAAGAAACAGGCAGGAAAGAAGAGGCAGACAGGCTGAAAATGCTGAAGGGGAAGAGAAAGGTCCTAAGAGAATGTGTTTAAAACAGTCTGTTAACCCAGATATTGCTTCCCTCAGACTCTCTAGTGGCTGGCTCACGTAGAAATTTCATTTTCTATCATAGAAGATCAACTGAAAAGAACTTCTTAATAGAAAATGAAAGTTTTACGTTTGCAAGCTGCCGGAGAATTACACAATTAAAAATAACCTGATACAGACTAGATGAAAAATGCCAAAAAAATACCACCGAATTGGCTCAGAATTTTTATGAAGAAGAAGACAACCTCAGCCTATCCAAGATGCTGCTATCTACTGCCCTAAATCCTTGAATGTTTGGCACATGTTTTTCTCTGCCAGTTTTCCTGCCTTTCTGCAGGTTTTTGTAGCATATATTCCTCCTTCCACATCAGTAAATTATTTTCAAAATGACAATCTTACCATCCCCAAAAACAAAACAGAGTTTCACTGAAGGAGCCAGCTGTAATATAAGAAAGATTAATTGCACCAGTGCTGGGTTTAGAGGTGACGTGGACATATCATTCATGTCAGCAGTAAGGCAGATTTAGAGCTCCAAACAGGAGTACGAGGTGCTTGCTTTAGGTAAAGGGTTGCTCTCAACCTCCTTTATTAAATCAATAGCAATAGAGGAGGACATCGAAAGATGGCCCTGAGTCCCTCCTTGCAACCCTCACAAGTGCCACATCTGTACTTTTAAATGCATCCACTCCAGCAAATATTTCATCACTCTGAGGTCAAGTGTTGGAGAGAGTAGAGAGGGCCTTTACACTGTTCAGGGCTGGCCTCAACTAGAGCAGGCTGGCCACATTAATGTTGCAAAGCAGTAGATCTTCAGATAAGAACTATAGCACACCAGAATGCAATGTTGTCATAAATGTCATAGCAACTGGTCCGGGATCTACGATATAATTATTACTGCATGTGTTTATTTCTCAGCTCTAAGTTCAGAAATAATATAAGTGCCATGTTGCAGCCCATCAACAAGAAACTGAGACTTTTCTTGCCTGCACCGAGATGCAAACGTGTGGGTGTTTGTGAGAATGAAGAGCTTTCTGGGATCCTTAAGACTGTGCAGGATGGCTCTTCAACATTGGCTTTTGGGATTGGTTCCTACACTGACATATTAGTCTACTTGTACCTGCACATTGGTTTTGAGAGAGCTGGTTGGAATAGCCTAAAACAAAAACAAGAAGTAAAATAGGAATTTTTAGGTGTGTACAATTTGCCTGTTCCCTTCACTATTTATCTGTGCAGCTCTACCAACATGACCCGTTTGTAGAACTGTAATAGGGTGCCTCAATAGATTGGCTTACATCCCCAAAGAAGAAAAATTACTTAAGAAAGCAGTGATAAGCATTAGGGTTTGGCCTACTCACTCCTTTAGCTTGATGTAAAAATAATTAGCTTTTTTGCAATGATGGAATAAGTGGTACCCTTGTGCAAAATGGCTGCCCCTCTAGAGGCAAGGCAGATCTATACCATATCGGGTTGACAAGAACAGAGGGGAAGGCAGAAATAATTTAATAAATTCATTAGGAAATCTTCTGTACTTATTGTCTATAAAAAATATCACAGTGACTCATATTTCTCATTCTTCTCCAAAAAGCTCTTGAATACCAGCTAACTGATGAGATTAAAACAGTCAGCTATGAGGCCTAAGACACCTTATTCTCCAAAAGCTAGGTGAGACAAACAAGAGCCTACAGATACAGCTAATGAAGAAGGAGGAATATGCAGCAATTGAAAAAGCAGAAGGAAAGGGAAGATCAGGTTAACACAATGATTTCAGCAAATTCCACAGATCATGGCTTGTTGGGTTGACAAGGGGAGGCTCTCAGATCCAAATGAGGATGAGAAATTATAACATGTAAAGCATTCGCTGTGGTCCACAGCTATGCATATGTGACAACAACTTATTTCTATTGTAGCAACCATTGTTTTTAATGACAAATGTCATTAAAAAAGGAAAAAAGAATTATGAGAATTGCACTTAGAGATTTTCATAACTTTTATTGATTTTACCTTCCTCTTTGACAGTGGAGTTTCATGATGTGGAAACATCAGCCTTTCTCAAGCAGTCCTCTTAACTGTTCTAAACCAAACATCATTAAATTTATTGTCTGTGTTTGGAGGAACACGGAAATTAGTTTCCTAATCTTGCACAGGAAAGAAACAGAACACAGGAAAACATAATTCTTATCTCTGTAGTGGACTTCCAGAAGCGTTCAACACGATATTATTGGCTACTCTAACATCCAAAAACTTTTTACCAAAGTCATGCCATCCTTAAAGCAGCAGTTCACAAGACCTCTTGGTATCTATGCGTAGTTATCAAGGACTCTATGAGCAGCTGCCACATGAAAAGTTATTATTACACAGTTGTATTTTGACTGTGACTGTCAAAACTGTCACCACTGGGAATTTGGCAACCACAGCAAAAATGTGTTGGAGAACTATGAGGATATGTCTAAACAAGAGCATTCAGAGAGATTTGAGTTCACTTTGCCAATGGCTCAAAGCTGGTCCCGAAGTGGTGCCCTGTGCCTGAGGTAATACAGCCTGCTGAAAAGGCAAGTTACCTGAGACCATGCAAAGGTGCTTTCCAAGTATCCAGGCTGATACATCCCTGTACAAACTATGCTGGGGCAGAGTATTTGCCCATGAGGGTGTGTCCATGGGTGTTGAACCTGGAATTCCACCACACCAGGGAACTGAAGTGATGGCTTCTGCACATAGTTCTCTGGCAGATGTTAGTATCACCCCACGGATGTTGAGAATTCAAAATCTTTTCCCTTATTTTTGCTCCTTTTTTTTTTTTTTTTTATTATTACAATTCAGGCATTGTCTCCAAGATATTTTTTTTTTTAGGTTAATTACAGCAGTGACTATCCAGTCAGTCGTAATTATTACTACATACTTCACTTCTAGGCATGTAAGTATTTGTTACTGGAAATTTGATGTCCCTACTGGACAGCAATATGCTAACAATTAGCCATTTATGAAATGTACTTAATATACTCACTATTCATACATTTACTTGAAAGAAAATAGACACCTCATTCTGTAATCCTTTACGAAGTCATCCAAGCTGTTTTTGTTTTCTATTTTCACAGTGCACTCATTTAAAACCTTGGACATCTGCTGCTACAGAAAGTAAAAGACTTATAAAAAGGCAATGACATTTGTTGTACTATGTGTTACGTTACAGACTGTGCATAGTGCATGTGGGTGCAACTGGAATTGTCAGTAGTGGATACCCAGTGGACTAAGCAGTAATTATCCATGACCTCATGAATCCTTCTGCCACTGCCAAAGAAGGACACTCAGCAAAGCTGTTGTTCATAGCAAGAGTGATCTTTGCAGTGTGCTTGCAAGCACGTTGTTTGTACAGTACAGAATAATCCTGCTGAATGTACATTACCTGAAGAACATTTTTAAAGCCACTTATCCTTGCCAGAACTTACTATTGTCATTCTCCTGTGTATTCTTCTTCCTGCTAAGTGGTACTGCCAGCAAAGAAGCAGTCATGAAGCCTTTGCTAAAGTACATGACAAAAAAGATTTGACATTGTCATTGACATTATCTCTTCTGACAACGGCCAAATTATGCTAGTATGTGTACATATCAACAGCACACAGTCTTCGGTGCAATCACTAAAACATGAGAAAAAGAGAAGAAAATGACTGTAGGCCAAAACCAAAAGTATTGTTAGCTGCTAGAGCTCTCCACCTGAATAGTAAGTATTTTATATGTGCCAGCTGATGACACCATGCCGTCATCCCAAATGGCAGCAACCTGTGCTTCTGGTTGCTCTGGGACAATCCAGCACCTCCCTCTAGTGCTGGAGGGAGGTTTTCTTACCCTGGGGCAAACTGTGCTGGGAAGAAGAGTGTCTTATAAAGGCCTCATAGCCAATGTTCTTCTGACATGGAGTCCAAGGAGTAAGACATTAAATCTCTTCCATTGTATCCCACTCCTCCCATCATAATGTCACATTTCTACAGTTCTGTTCCCTGCTGTGAATTAGTCAAACTGTGGCAAAAAATCAAACTTGGCACTGGATTTCAGTAAGGAGAGAAAACTGAAAACATTCTGAAATCTTGAAATCTGACTTTTTGTGATGCTGACTGAAACTGAGACAAAAAAAAAAAAAAAGCCCCACACAAACAAACAGACAAAAATTATGGAATTTTGGAAAAGTAAAATAGAGTTATTCAAGAATAGCCAATAGTCTGGAGTCACAGCTCTCACCTGAGATGGGAAAGATCCCTCCCTAATTTCACCTCTTAGAGCAATCCTAGAGCTAGTGAGGCTGTCAATTTAGGGGCCTTTGGTTGTGCCTGGAGTAGATGCTTCTGTAGACCCTGATGCAATTGTCTGCATGAATAAAAGTATAGTCCCTAAGTAGGAAATGACCAGTACAATCAAGGTAATTTTATTTCATTCATGCTCCATAATCCCTCTTTTTCTTAATTTAATTTTTATTGCCTCCCATTACCAAATCATTCTGCACTGAGCAATGCTGCTTTCAGCCCCACAGGGCACAAGATGGTACTTCTTCAGAGCTACCTCCTGAAAGTCTTGTTGTAGGACAAAGGCTCTTTTTCTGTTGTTAAATTGCAAAAAGCCATTGTACGTCAAACACTTTTGTTTCTTCAAGTCACATTTATAATATCTTTTTTTTTTTTTTTTCACCCATGTAGATTTGCACCTTTCTGGGTGCAAACCCCACCCACAGTCCTTCTTTGGCTCCCAATCTATTTATTTACTTATCAGCAACTACGTAGCAGCTCCAATCCTGAAACAAGTATATCCACTATTACACTTAAAGTCTTGTTATGGGCAGAATACACAACTTCTTAAAAAAGTAAAGGGTTTATTGTTAGTGATCTTAACTATCTAATCAGAGGTTTATTAATCTTCTTGATCAAATTATTACATTAAAAATGGAGAAGGATATACTATGATATTATAAAAATAATTTCCAGAATGACACACTTTAAATTATTGTACACTCCCTTCCTAATGCCTACCCCTTTTGCCACTGCTATGCTCCCCTGCTTGTAAAGGTTCTATCTGTGGTTCAGTGTTACAGGTCATTGGCATCCCAGGTCTTTTTCCAAGAGGAGTATAATCTGAAGATGGGTTTTTCTTTCTCCTCGCTCACCACATGGGGATATTGTTATATACCTTCTATCGCAGTGTACTACTTCCTCCTTTTTTCCATGGGAAATATGAGATTTCATGAACATGAGATTTTGTGTATGCTGGACACTTCTTTCTTGTTGTCTTTGTTAACTCTAAAAGGAGTTTGCCCAGTTCTCAAGACTACGTTTCTTTAACTGCCAGTGGCTGACCACTGGTGACTTGTTCTAGGAGTTTACTTCTGTTATCATCCCATGCCTTTACTCCTCTATTCTGCACTCTCCATCATCCTCAGTAAAGGCTTCTGCTATGATACTCCTTTATAACACATCATTTTGCTACTGTAGAAAATATTTAGTTCTACACGGAATAACAGCTTGTTAAACGCTATCTGTATAAAAATCATGGTTATACCAGATGACTATACAAAGCACAGCAAGTAAAACAAGTTAGGCAATGACCACTTGATCATTAGGAAACTGCTGTTAACAGCTAAAACAAAGCTGTGGGTAACCCAGGACAAACCCAGTCAAAGCCTGTCAAGTCCAAAGGCCTCACAGAGCTAATGTGAAGCTTCTGGTATGTAGTAGTGTTGTAGTAGTGTTGTAGTTGTAGTGACAACAATTTGTATCTATTGGGTTACAGGGCTACTCTTAACTGCTCAGGACACTGACTTTTGGTCTTCTATCTGGAAACTCCTACACATTTCACCAGGGTGCATCAGACAGATGTAAAACTTGCAGTGGTGTTTAAGATCAGGAGTGACTTGTGATTAGTGACTTGGCGCTCCCCCTGCCCCAGGTTCCCATCAGCTCCTCAATGGAGAGAAGTGGGTACCACACTTGGTCTGCTACTGCTGAGCTCCACCCAAAGAAAAGCCCACTCTCTCCCTGCCATAATACAGTGGTGGACAGGACACTGCAAGTTTTGTGGTTTGCTTCCACCCAAGTACTCCATTTCTGCTTGACACCTACTTAACTTTTGCAGTCCTTCTCACTGAGATCCTTTGCAGCGGCTCGGCAGCTCCATTAGAGGGCTTACTAGCAAGCCGCCTAACTTGGGATATTGCCCTCTGCTTGATTAAAGTCAGCTGGTATCTAGGAATTTTATCCCAGAGAATTACTTGACAAATGATATCACTGTCTCACTTCTGCAGCGATGCTCTCCGAAGCCCACAGGATCCAGATGCAAATTTCTAATAAGGACACTTTGTAGAGTAATCTCAGTGATACTGTTCAGTTTTAACACCAATTCGTGGCTTCTTTTTCCAGAAACTGTGGATGGAAAAGGGATTAAATAGATTTTACCTTCAAATAGCATTCTGGTTTGCTAGTACACGTACAAAAAACGTATTTCTTTTTTGTTCTATGTGCACACTTTTATCTTTTTTGCAGGAGTACCTGTAACTGGCACGTTTTTTGCTATAGAAGTGAGATAGTTTTTATTTGTCTTGTCTTCTTCAACGAGAAAATACAAAATCAAATTGAAACAGCAGGCAAAATGGTATATATATGCACAAAGCAACATGCAGTCATGCCTCCTCCAGGCTAGAGCTGTCATCAGTTACAATAAAGCCAACAGACAGCCTGTGCAAAATACGCCAATAATCCATCTCTCTCTTCAGCTCACACAGAGCTTCGCATGAGGTGTGATCCAAGGGAAGTACTGGTTCTGGGAGAGAGCCAATATCTGGGAATATTTTCCTCACCATCTGATGTGAAAGAGCCTCAGTATGGTGCTGCAAACGCTAAAGGTTCTGGCTGACAGCTAGTCCAGATGTCTGAGGTCACACGTACCACCACACCACCAACTGTATCTCAGAGAGACACATGGAATCTGAAAGCCAGTCCTTCATACACATCAGAAGCCTGTAAGGCTGAAAATATATTCTCTGGGTGGCACGAGGTGATTTGGTGCCAAGTAGTTTAAAAGCCCTCCCAGACATATGTGTTTACTTTGTCTGAGGCACCAAGTCCGCTTCGCTCACCACAGAAATCAGAGCTATAAAGGCAAATGGTTAGAGGGGATGGAAACAATTTTCTTTTTTTTTTTATATGTCTTTGAAATGGCTAGTTGTCATCTGGCAGATTATTTTGGCATTATGGAAGCTTGGTGGGCTGCTGAGAAAGTGGAGCAGAAGTACTTCAGAGCAGGAAGCAGAAATGGCAGATTAGTGGAGAAACTGGGCAATGCAGGGATGCTACTGTGGCTATTTCTTCTCAAATTGTCCCACTTACATATATTGGTTGGTGCTGTTTCATGTGAGTAGAGCTGTGGGAAAGCAAATTCTTAATCTAAAGCAGTTTTTTTGCAAACAGAACATGTTTGTCATAATGCATTTTCAGAATTTGTATGGGAAAAAAAGATAACATAGAAGGTATTGCTCTTGAGCTATATCACCAGCTGCAGATAAGGTGAATGCCTGCTAGCGGATTCATGTTTACCTTGGTGAGATTCTGTTTTTATTGATATCAAAGCAGACTCCTGTCTGTCAAAAGCATCACTCTTTGTAGTATCAGCTAAACCTCTCAAACCCTTGTGGAACTTAGCAGTGATGCCTAGTTGTCCTGTCAGAGTGATTTTGAGGGTGAAGAAAAATCAGTCGTGTGTTTTGGGAGGTAGGATGAGAGACATAGAGTGTGGAGGCTGCTCTGTGGCACTGTCAGAGCCTTTCCTCCAGCCAAGGGTGAGGATTTGTGAGCCTGGGCTGGAGGAGGGATGGAGAACATATGAAGGAGTTGTCCACTGAGCTGCGTAGCTCAGTGCAGCTCCTTGAACATCCCCAGGGAGCAGAAGTGGCTGGGAACTCCTTCCAGGCTTTTTGGGAAATGCACATGACTTCAGCATCAGTCTTTACCATGTCAGTCTAAGCGCTTCTCAGCATCCCATGACTGACCTTCAGAACCACCACATCCTCATATCACCATGCAGCTGTATGTTGGGCTCCGTTCCCCCACTGTCCTGCTATCATTCCCACTTCTGGTCCTCTGCGGCTCCCCAAGCATCGCTCGTCTCACATCAGTGCTAGGATCCAGGAGCAAGCACTGCCCTGGACCTCCTGACCAAGAGTCCCATGGAGCAGGTTTGCAGCTTTCAGCATGCGTGGATGTCCTTCTCTGATTACTCATTTTGATTCTGTAGAAAAGCTCTTAATGCTCTAGATCTCTCAGTGACTAAGCCTGCTCACCATCCCTCACCCACTCATTATCCATTTGGCATTGTTAGTCACATTGGTGCTAACCATGCTGAAGATCTGGAGGAGCTGGACAGCTGTGAGCACTTGCATAATGCATGATGTGCCTCCAGCAGCACCTTTTTCTCCTTTGCTCTCTCACAGCAATGGAAAGGATGTCTGGATTTAATTCTGCCCCCTGCGCCCTCTCCCATGCTTTCACTCTCTTCATCTGGCCTTATTAGCCTCTCTGGGGGTCACCATTACTAGGTATGACTCCCTAAAAGGGCACACACACCCATACACCTCACCCATTGCTATTTGTCTGTACTGCCAGTGCCCGAGGCTATCCCGAGGACTATTTCTCTGACAGAGTGTCTGATGCAATTGTATGTACTCCATTCTCGTTTAAAGAAGACACCCTGCCATCTACTTCCTTTTTCCAGGTGTACCATGACCTCTTTCTGCTATGTTCATGTCAAACTGACCCTTTAAAAAGTAAGGCTTTTAAGCAAGAACTTTGATAGAGAATTTTTTTTTTTTTAGCACCAGCAATACTACTGCTGCCTGTGGCCACTTCTGGGGCTGCCCTCTTTCCACACCCGAGACCTGAGGCATCTTGCTGCCATGGTCAGTGTGTCTATCTTTAACTTTCAAAAAGACTACTATTGCTGCTCTGTGGCACCAGCAGTGACAGCTTTCTCTGTTGTTACAACTGTTCAGCCTTTCAAAAGTTACTTTTAGGATGACAGCACTTAAGATGAACCTTCCGACTTGAGGTCACCAGGTGTCCCAGATACATAAATGACTGTTGGGAATAATCAGGTATATGAAAGTTTGAAATGAACTATCTTCATCTCTTCATTTCTCAACTCCATCTCTATTGTATATATGCATACACATATGAATACGTCTATGCATACACCTATGAATACATGTCTGTGCATACACTTCCATAGATGGGAAGGTGTTGATGGGGCAAAAAATATGTCCTTGAACATCTGAAAGTCTATTACTCTATTTTATTAAAACAACCACATACAAGCAGTTGCCTTAAGTCCTGTCAAGCCATAGAAAATTACTGAAAGCAAACGAAATAAGGAAATAAGGGTTAAAATGGGTTAACGACAAACCTCAAGCTGGTCTCACGCTGAGATAGCTCTGCTGACTTCAGACGTTCTCAAATTTATATTACTATGAATTGAAAACAGATGAAAACCAGAATTAAAATATTAATCAAAATTTATTCCATCCTGTGCCATTGGGAGATATTTTAAAACTTCCTTTGTTGTTCAAAGAGGCAGGCTCTTGTTCTCATTGGTAACACAGAAGACTTTACTATGCTATTTGACACTATATTTCTATATAAGAAGGGCTTAGCATTCCAAACCAGTACCTCACAATACTTTTCTGCAACCCAAATGGCTCTCTGAATGCCACTGAAAGTTTGAAGCACTCAAAAGACATTGTGCAAGCTCTGCAAAGTGACCTTGTGCATCCAGTTTTGAAAGAGCAGCTCCAATTGTCAATAATAAAGTAATCTATTTTTATTTTCATCCTATTTTTATCATCATAGATATCTATTTCTTGTTGCAGCACTTCCATGTAAATCCTTGTGATACCCATCATTAAGCATAATTTTGACCTTCTACTTAATAGATTTGCACAATGTTAGTTGAAGTATCCTTAAAAATTACAAGAATATCCATAGTGTATTCTTTTTTTAAATTTAAATTTGTTTTAGAATTGTGTTCCTATGTTCATTTTCATTTGTTCTTGTAGCCTGCAGCTAATGTAAAACTTCATCCCTAGTACTGCCATTAACTACTTGTATCCATCATTTCATATTTCTGCAGAGCATGTTTATGTAACATAAATAGTAAGGACAATGTGAAAAAATAAGGAGAATGGAGAAATAAATGAATATAAATGAAAAAATGCCATTCATTCTAGTCTGTCTTAATACTGTTAATTCACGAATACTTAGGCATTCACCTTCTCTTAAGAAAAAGTTTGTAGAACCTAAAGAAATCAGAAATGCTTTTGTCAATGTTTTATATTAGTTACCTCCTTCTTTATAAGTTTTTTGTTCAATCTGAAAACAGAAATAGTATTCAGTAACTCAGCCAATGAGTTATCAATTGGAGTGAAATAAAAGCAACCAAATCCAGAGTAACATTAAGGATCCAAATGTGGAATGTCTTTGTGTTGCTGCAGCATATAATTGTTGATGACAAATTAGTTCTGAAATAAAGCGTAGTTTCATAGTTTGAGACCATATTCCCACTCAAGCGGTTGTGCATTCCCACATTCTCCCTTTTATCCACCACCAACCACAAAGCTACTTGGTATATCAGATCCAATGGTAGACCTGTGAGACAACGGGTAAATTTTTTTGTAGGACTAGTTGCGAGCAGCATCAAGGCACTGGGCAGAACTGATTGATACCTGATAGCATGATGTGGTGCAGGTATGACCAAATACGGGAATGCAGGAAAGCAGGAACTTGCTTTCAGTAGCAGCATAAGCTCCAGGAGTTTTACGTAAGCAAACCATAAAAGCTCACCCTGAATTAAAAGAAATCAGGCCCAGATTACAAACTGAGCATTACTCTAATTCGTTTCTGGGGTTGTTGGTCAACAGCCAGCTGGACATGAACAAGCAATGTCCCAGGTGGTAAGAAGGCCAACAGCATCCTGGCTTGTATCAGCAATAGTGTGGCCAGCAGGACTAGGGAAGTGATCGTCCCCCTGTACTCAGTGCTGGTGGGGCCACAACTCAAATATTATGTTCAGTTTTGGGCTCCTCACTGCAAGAAAGACACTGAGGTGCTGGAGAGAGTGCAGAGAAGGGCAACAAAGCTGGTGAGGGGTCTGGAGCACAAGTCTGATGAGGAGCGGCTGAGGGAACTGGGGCTGTTTAGCCTGGAGAAAAGGAGGCTCAGGGGAGACCTTATCACTTTCTACAACTACCTGAAAGGAGGTTGTAGTATGGAGGGTATTGGTCTCTTCTCACAAGCAATAGGACAAGAGGAAATGGCCTCAGGTTGCACCAGGGGAGGTTTAGATTGGATGTTTGGTAATTTTTTTTCATGGGAAGGATTGTCAGGCATTGGAACAGGCTGCCCAGGGAAGTGGTGGAGTCACAGTCCCTGGAGGTGTTTAAAAGACGTGTAGATGTGGTGTTTTGGGGCATGGTTTAGTGGTGGATTTGGCAGTGCTAGGTTAACAGTTGAACCTGATAATCTTAGAGTTATTTTCCAACCTAAATGATTCTGTGATTATTCTATTCTATTCTATTCTATTCTATTCTATTCTATTCTATTCTATTCTATTCTATTCTATTCTATTCTATTCTGTTGCGTTGCGTTGCGTTGCGTTGCATTGCATTGCATTCTATTTCTATTAATCTAATTCTAAGCAATCATTTGGGCATTGAGTGAGGTTACAGTGTTGATCGCACTCTCTTGTCTTTTTTTCTGAAGTCAGAAACCTACCCGCATCTCTTCTAACAGTGCTCACCACTGTGCTCGTTACATAGGGTTTACAAGGCTGTCTATGTCACACAGCTTTGCCCCTGCTCTTTTACATTACAGCAAAACTGGACATGAGTCCATTTAGTATCTCTCATTTTTTACAAATTCATTTCATCCTTCCTTTAAAACCTTTTGTCTTGTTTAGATATTCCAGTTCAATGGTCATGCAGCTATTTTATCAAAATGCATTATTTGTCTGGGGTGTTTTCTTGACAGGAAGTTTAAGCTTCACCATCTCCTCTTACAAAGATTTTGTTAAGCTTTGAAATTGTTATTCAGCGAAGTGAAGTGGTAAATCTGTCCTCATCCATGGTGTTCAGTCTACTGACTGAAACATTTTTGACTGACACTATTAAAAGGAAATATAACCCCAGTCTCTTTTATTTTCAGTTTTCTTTGTCTTCAGTGATGTATGAAATTTCTTTTAGGTTATTACAAATTTTCATCTTTTTTTTTCACTTGTCATAGTAGCACAGACCTCTCTTGTATTGCTATTTTCACTAGTGAAAGAGCATGACTTAAAGTTCAAATGGGCAGAAATCTTTGCTTGGATTTGGAAGGAAGTTACGTGCAGTGGGACTTTACCTCCTTGGTCACACCAAAGTCAACAAAGTGGGTTACAGTGAGGGTTTAGTTTATGAGGTCTTTGAGATGACATGCTGGCTACTCTCTCACGCCAGCTCTTTAAATTGGACACAAAATACCTCTGAGTGAGAATTCCTAATGTACTTAGCCTTGCTGACATGTGTGACACTCAGTTTGTACAGATTCAAATACGACTGTCAAATTGGAAGTCTAGAATTCCTGATGCCTATTCATCTTGCAACCCCTGCCTGGAAACTTCAGTGTGTACCTTTGATGTTTGGAGAAGCATCGTTATGATATACAGTCGATATGACATATCAGCCCATTTTGACCACTGCTTAAATACTATACAATGTGCAAAATACTATAAGATCAAGTCTTCCATGTCTATAGCCCTAGCATATTCAAATTAACCTAGAGACATTGCAGAAAAATGAAAAACCACACAGAAACTCATATTTTGTTATCCTAACTGCCAGAAGTGTACTCTGAAACATTCCGTCTCCTGCATAATAAATGCCCTCAGGAAATATTATTTATTTATGTGGTTTTGAAAAGAAAAATATTCTGAAAGTTTATGTGGGATAATTCTGAATATATGGAAATGCATCAATAAACTTCTAATTAGGGCATTGACATTTTCCCCTTGGGGTGATAGAAATCTATCCACTAGTATTTCAAAACTCGTAATTGTGTCATTAGGATTCCATATAAATGGGGAAATGGGTAATTAAATGGATGAGAAAATAGAAGCTAGAAAGCCTTTTTTTTTTTTTTCTACTTGGTGGAAAAATACTCTTTNGACAGTCAGATCTGATCCAGGAAATTTGAAATTCCGGTTATTGACATATCAGAACACAAGAGATCATGACGATAAATTTCTACCACCGTGTCTTGCCTTGAAAGTAAACAGTCTACAAGATATGGAGGATGATGATCATGTAAAGTACAACAGACAATACAAGAATATAATGACCAAAAAGTCTTTGGAGAATATCCTTATGTAGCAAACGAGTACTTAGGCAAAAGGCATTTGAAGACTACCTACAAGCATAGTCAAGGGAGGTTTTAAAAAGGTTGCTAAGGATGTCTCAAATTCTAGAAGTTTCCTGTTTCTGATAAGCTACCACCTTGAACTGGGAAGAACCATATGGTCAGAGACAGGGTTTTCAGAAGTGGAATGTGTGAAAATGATTGAGAATAGTCTAAATAGGTACAAAGGGGAAAACAATGGGTTTGAATAGCGCAGCCCTCAGCCTGAAGTAGATTGCACTGAAATAATTTTCATGTTAGAAATTATCTCCTCACGCCATCCACACTCAATGTATTACAAAGAGCAGAACATAAGACAAAATGCTGCTAAATATTTTCCTGTTACTTAACATGCATTCATCTTAACATTAGGGTGAAGACTTCGGGGAGATGCTACTGCGCTTCATTATTATTATGTAGGTATTGATCTTGTCACTTTTTCAATGAAGTGCTGCTTTGTTTTCAGAATGTTCCTGAGACAAAAAAGAAAGTTATCTCCAGGAGTACAGTGCAAGTTTTAGGAGGTCTCCAGTTTCTTTCATCCACTTGGCTTCCTCCAAGTATCACAGGCATTCTTTCAGCCTGCTATTTTTTAAAATAGACCTGTAGTCATAATTTGTTTCTTGAACTTTATTTTTCCATTCATTTTCAGGGCAATAAGCCTGAAGGCCTACATCACACTGTCCTTCATCCCCAAAAAATGCTTCTCAAGAGCTAAAGATTAGCATGAATATTCATGGCAGTTTAATAGCTTCTCATCCCTGCATGAAGATATACAATATATTGTGTCTTTCTCAGAGTAGAGAGGCAGAGCTAATTAAAGTTCTCTGCCTTCTCTTTCAGCCATTACCTCTGCTGTTGACAGTTTCTTCTGGAGTGACTTATGACTTGGTTGTTGCTAGGACTCCTTCAGGGTAAAGTCATTTTGAGTCCTGACTATACTGTGTCCCACTCAAGCTGCCTTTTGAAACAAATACTTCGTCTCAGAGACAGACTACAAAGTCAGGATCTTTCCAATGCCTCTGAGTTTCTTTACCCCCTAGTACTTCCCTTACAGCTTTTGCAGTCTTCACTGCACTGCTTGGAACATGCTTGTGGTTCCCAAAGTTCAAAGCAATGCTTGTACCAACCATTTCCTGCCTTCACGAGTCAGTGGAGTGCCAAGAATTACCCAGCTGCCAAAATGCAGGTTTCTGGCCCATGGTGTCACGACTCTATTGAGCGTAGTGTCTCCATCTTCATTTGCTAGAATGGAAGCTTAGATAAACGGCCTACATGTATACACCTAAGTTTCACTGAATCTGGAGCTAAACATCACTGATTTCACAATGCCTCTGAATGCACAACCTGAAATCACGTAGGCCAGTTTTTGCCATATTGCACAGCAAGACAATATCTCATTCACTATGTGAACAAGAGATGAGAAAGACCTCAGCTAGATGGGATCCCATCACCCAAAGACAGGCACGAATTATGTCTTTCAGTACTGCAGTTTATCTTGCCTGTCCTCTGGCTGATGGGCACTGTCAAGAGCACGTTACATGGCATTAGGTACCTATTCATGGCAACTGTTCTTCTGAATACTCTGCCATTCTCACTTTTTCAAAGGACGTGAGGAAGAGTAACATCCACCTTACCTTGCTTGAGTGGTGTGATTAGTGTTCAAGGCTTGATTGAGTTCTAACAGAAAAAAGTAGAGGTGACCAGTGTCATTTGAGATGCTGTAAGGTAAACCTGAGATATCACTATAACACTCGAAGATACAATCTAACACTTATATGTGCCCTTCTCCATAGCATCTGGAAACCAGGAGGGATTCTCTGAAGCATCTCAAATAGGTCTAAGCAACTGTGTCCCATCATTCACCTCAGCTGGCTACCAGTGCTTCCATGGAGTAGAAGGTACACTCTATCCCATCATCCAGGTCATTAATAAATATGTTAAATATGACTGGGGTTAGTATTAAAGCCTTGGGGACAGTGCCAGATAGTGGCCTCCAAGTAGACTTTCTGCTGCTTATCATCCCACTTAGATAAGCATTTTAAGATGAGATGAAATGTCCCCCTGAAGTAGCCAGTGTCTATCCATAGAGCATGGAACAAGAGTAGAGTGACAGAAAACAAACAAACAAACAAACACATCATCTTATGGTAAAGAGCTACAACATGTCTTAGGACAGACAGGCAACTCCCCCATCTGTGTTGCCATGTGAGTGTATATGTCTTCAAGACCTTCAGTGACTCACAGAATACGCTGGTTTAGTACAATGAATCACACATTGTTGGAGGACAGCTAATAAATAGATAATGATAAGTCATTCCTAACCTTATTTTACCACTAATACTTTTCACTTTTCTCTCAGATTGAAATCTCTGTCCTAGGCATTTTCCCCTGTTTTTCTGAAGTGGATCCTATATTGCTATATTCTACTTTTGTTCTGGACTCTTCAAGAAATTATTTTTCCATTCACCCAAGTGTGCTGAAGTTCTTATAAAGTATCATCTGTTAGTTTCATTAATGCTGTTTATATTCTCTTTCAGCTCTTACATCACCAAATAATTAGTCCTCAAGATACCGTGCTACTTAACGTTCCTTTTTCAAATAGTGTTTAGTTAGCTTTCTTTCTACACGATAGTACAATCACATGGATTGTGAGTCCTGAGAGTGTGAATACATTTTAAAGAATAAAGTTTAATGAAATGCAATAGGAAGCGTGCATGACTCAGATCCACATATCTACTGCTTTTTCCTACTTAGATTTTTCAGTTTGTCAAAAAAACAATTCTGCCTGGTAAATGTGCTTATAAACTCATGCTCTGCACTGTGGCGTGCTTTGAGGGCCTCGTTCACCTCCATATTAGTGCACATCGTCTGACTGAAGCAACGTAATGAGAAATCAGGCCTTCTAGTCCTCATTTAGTTTCAGTAATTTGTTAGATATTGTTTCTATTTCAAAATATCAATTTGGCATTTGGGAGAATTTGGCAGGCAATAGTTCTGAAGATTGCAGATATCCTGCAATATCCTTGGCTGGTGTAAATTTGTCTTGCCCCAGAAGAGCCTAACAAGTTGAAGTGATTTGTTTCAGATGAAGTTTGGCCTATGAAATACATTTCTGATCTGATAACGAACAATCGCGGTACCCAAGAGCGTGCAACATTAGACTTCTTTCTCTTTCATATATACCAAGTATGAAATCAGCAGTTTCTAAGAAAAACACATTGCTTGCCTTACATTGATTCACAGTCCCTACCAACAGGCTTGTTGTCATGAAGACAGCAAACTGGATTTGTCCCTGTGGGTATCTACTGTTAATTCTGTCATGAGCACCCTTAGCTACCTTTATGACTACCACACATATAAACTGTGCTCAGCTTTTCTGAAAATGTTGCATGTGAGATGCTAAAATCAATTTTATTCTTAGTCCTATTCAAGTTTTCTGGACATTTTTTGAGGTGGAACAGAAAATGTCATTGGTTTCTTCAAAGGGAGAGACATTTCAGCTGCTGAAAACATTCAACTTTTTATCTCCATTTTCTCCAAAATGCAATTTAAAGTACTAATGTGACTTCAGGGCATTATTTCAACTACTTTTATTGACCTTCAGTTCTTTACTCTATCTACGTGCTAAGTGGGGGCATATGTATTTTCTCCTGTGGGAAAACAATTTTAACATGTGGGAAATGTTTGAAAATTAGGAGGCCAGAGGTCTGGATGCAGCTGTGACATGCGGCATGGGAAGGGTGGATCTCTCTTCAACACTTTCTTGAATGTACTTTAGGCTTAAGATGAGGCAAGGCAGTGGGAGAGGAGAGGGGTACACTACAACCCCAGACACCCACACATGGACATATATTTGCAGCATGACACATGTTCACTGTAAATTCACAGCACTAAGGGCCCAAAGAGTTGTGGTGAATGGAGCCAAATCCAGTTGGCGGCCGGTCGCAAGTGGTGTTCCCCAGGGCCAGTATTGTGGTCAGTTCTGTTTAACCTCTTAATCAACGATCTGGATGAGGGGATTGAGTGCACCCTTTGTAAGTTTGCAGATGACACCAAATTGGGTGGGAGTGTTGATCTGCTGGAGGGTAGGCGGTCATGCAGGGATGCAGGATCTGGACCAGCTGGATTGTTGGACTGAGGCCAGTTGTATGAGGTTTAGCAAGGCTAAGTTCTGGGTCCTGCACTTGAGTCACAACAATCCCAGGCAGCACTACAGGCTCAGGGAAGAGTGGCTGGAAGGCTGCCCGACAGAAAAGGATCTGGGCTTGTTCATCAACAGCCAGCTGAATGTGAATCAGCAGTGTGTCCAGGTGGCCAAGAAGGCCAACAGCATCCTGGCTTGTATCAGGAATAGAGTGGCCAGTAGGACTAGAGAAGTTATTGTGCCACTATACTCAGCACTGGTGAGGTCACACCTTGAATCTTGTGTTCAGTTTGGGGCCCCTCATCATAAGAAGGACACTGAAACACAAGAGAGAGTGCAGAGGAGGGTGACGAAGCTGATGAGGGGCCTGGAGCACAAGTCTGATGAGGAGCAGTTGAGGGAACTGGAACTGTTCAGCCTGGATAAAAAAAGGCTGAGGGGAGACTTTATCGCTGTCTACAACTACCTGAAAGGAGGGTGTAGCATGGAGAGTATTGGTGTCTCCTCCCGAGTGGCAAGAGGTAGGACAAGAGGGAATGGCCTCAAGTTGTGTCAGGGGAGGTTTAGGTCGGGTATTAGGGTTGTCAGGCATTGGAACAGGCTGCCCAGGGAAGTGGTACTGTTACCATCCCTGGAGGTGTTTAAAAGGCATTTAGATGAGGTTCTTAGGGAGATGGTTTAGTGCTAGAGTTAGGTTAGGTTATGTTTGGACTTGACCACTGAGCTGGTCAAGTCAAAACCAGAAACTGTGCAGCAGGCAGTCAGTGCCACGCAACTCCATCAAAGAGAGCAGCCATATGGCAAGCAGTGACCTCATCTCGACTTGTAGCTTTAGCAGAGGCTAGTGGTGCCCTGGGTCCATGTCTGCTTCATCAGGTAGCTCTGAATCTTGCCTTGTTAAAGTCTGTGGGCAGCTGTCCTGCTAGGATAACTTACAGTGGGCAATAAAAAGCTGTTTAGATGAAAAGTTTTGCACTCCCAAAGGCCATCATCTCAATGACACTGGTTATCTCCCCTCATGCCCTTTGCACTGTGATTGTGGCCCCATCTTCTTGGGTGGAATATGTTCCCAATCAGCACAAGCAACTTTCACATTTAACATCATGTTTTAAAGTGCAGCTCTATTCTGAAATGTAACTATGTAAAAATGTCACCTTCTAACTCGTCAGATTTGTCACTTTAATGTGTTCAGAAGCAGATCTGTCACTTTAATGACAAAACTTTTTACTACTTTTTCCCTGTGTTAACTCTATGGATCCAATACAGCAAAAACATTGGACTAGGTTTTATTTCCTCGCAGCTGAGCAAGAACTATTTATTAACATTCAGTCATGAAGCCAATTGCCAATTCTAATTTGAAATTTCTAATTACAATCTCAGATCCACGAAGCCACCAGAGGCCATAGATGAACAAATTTCAGGGTAAGATTTATTTACAGACAATTACTTTCTCAGTAAAGTCATGATTTGAACAGGGTAGGCTATGAAAAAATGGTAAAAAGGACACAAGCTTTCCACAATTAGATTGCATCTACAAGACTGATAACCGTCATAAGTTTTTATCAGTAAAATACTGGGAAGAGTGTGAGATATAGGATGGAGCATTGTCATAGCACTTCACACTTTTAGTGATTTTCTTTTCAGAATTGAAACAGCATTGTATTTTAAGTGTCATGCTGAAAAGTCCATATGAACAGGGAATGTGAACTGGTGCTTTCCTCCAGGGACTAGAGTTGGGACAAAATTTCAAATTTAAAAATCAGGCTGAGCCTTCCATTCTCTGTGTCACATGAAGTCTTTTTTTTCTGAAGATCTTTCCAAACCTCTCTTTCTTCCCTGCTCCTTTCAGTGAGCTCACACGCATTCATGGAGCAGTTGAAAATCAGTGACATCTCTGGCACTGTTTTTGCTGCTCTGACTATTGTCCTAGCAACTTTCCTTCAATTAATGCATGAGGAAAATCTGGAGGGCTCAGTGTAGATGAATGCTGATGCAAGTTTCCAAGACATAAATACAGGGAACTATTCCCTTAATAGGGCAGGAAGTCTGAAAACCAACAGGAGATTTCAAGGAATAACGGGTGAGAGAGGCCTGGCTGAAACCCCAGACTCACACAGCCTGATCTCCCTTAAGTCTCTTTGCCTTTTGCCTAGAACCCACTGGCCAGCTTTGGGCTTTAAAACACCCTTGGATTCTGAAACAAAGCCTCAGAAATACTGTGTTCGTACTATTTCCTTTTGAAGCCTGTGAACATTCGTAATAAAAGGTAGTACAAACATTTCACGGTGTTGAGATATTTTTGTCCTTTCCACAAAGACATTAAAAAAACCCCACTTTGGGAAGATCATGATTGTGAATAGTAAACATATGCTTTAACTGACAACTTTGGGCCCTCTAATACTCACCTAATGCTGGCATGGTTGCATTTTGTTGCAAAACAGAAGTCTGGGCAAAACTGCATTTACACTGGGGAGGAATCTTCCATCTTACAAGCAGTATGGCTTTCCTTTCTCCATTCAACATTTTTCCTGGCACTAAGCTGTAATTGCCCTTTGAATCCTATCAGCAGCTAAAGATATGAACATTGCAAAATAACTCAATGCTTAAAAAATATCCTAGTGTCCAAAAGTCCCATTTATTTTCATCTTACATTTTTATATCCAATATTATTTTAATGCCACTTTTATTAAAGTGTCAATCAAGGTATGCTGTAATCAAGTGATTGCTAGGTCCTTTTTTATGATGCTTTCTGTTTGTCATTTTAACAGTAAGAAAGCTATTCTCTACAAAAAGTCAGGATACAGGAAGATCATTTTGTAGAGGGAGTTATTTTCTCCCACTTAGAAAAGGGAGTCTTCTGAAGTTTTGGACCTCTAAGCAACCCCAAAGGTGTCACAATTACAATGATCTTCTGTACTTGTAGAATATAAAAGTGATTTGATTCATAATCCCTTTCACTTTGATGAAACCACTGGGAAGTGCTGTTCAGTGTGAATTGTAACTCAGGTAGTCAAAGAAAAAGGCAGAAGATGTGGGAGACTGGACTAACACAAAGGAAACAGACAGAGGGCATAAAAGTCTCGTACTGAGAGAGAAAGGGCCCTTTGCTGAATTTGATTCTCGCCATGACTTAGGGTTAAGCATCTGCTTAGTCTTGCAGTGAAGCAGAGCCCAGTAGACCATGGATGTCTTTCAATTTAATTCTACAGGTGATGGATTACGTTCTTATCAAGAATAGGATATGATTTATTAGAGGCTACAGAATTTTTACAACCCTGGGTTTCTACATTCATTACTTGAACTGCATGAGCAAGGAAAATAACGCTGCTCTGTTTACAGCTATTACAAAGTAGAAATGGGTAAACCTTGAAAAACTGTCTTATATCTCCCTCCTTGTCCACATAAAGAAAGTTTTTCTAGGTTTCTAGACAGAACTCTCCTTTCCATGTATTTTAGCTGACTGGGAAGACTTTCCAGGACATACAAATGAAACCCTTAGTTCCTAAGACATTTTTTGCTAATTATGCGATTGTGGTGTTAAAAGTTTCTCTCAGCTAAAAAGTACCAATAACTTTAAACCAATCTGAGAAATATTTTTATTTCAAAAAAGGAAAGAAAAATGTCAGTAACCATGAAAGTCAGGGTCTTCCCTTTTGCTCTCTGGGCGCACTCATGACCAGGTTATGAAATGAATTTTCACTTGTCTTTTCTTATGGCCCAGAGCCCTTGCACTTGTGACTGAAAATAGCCCAGCTTTTCCAGTGAAGAGGGCTGATGCCTCACTCTATGCTTTCCTGGAAATTGTGGATTTCTCTGAGGTGCCTAACTTTTGCAAGTTGTGAGGGTTACATCAAAGCAGTCTCCGGTCACTGTTCTAGAACTCTCCCAAGTCCATGACTTTGCAACATGTACATTCAGAAGGACCATAAGGGACAATGAGCAACAACACCAAAGAAGAAGGGATTCAAACTCTTGTGCTATTTCTAATCCCTGTCCCCTTGGCAGCACAGTCATTTCATGCAGGATTTTTGACACTGGTATAAGGACTGTGAGAGTGTTTATAGAGACACAAGGGAGCCACACTTCAAAAGTACTCAACAGAAGTCCAATTAAATTTCTTGACAGCTGTTAAACCAGCTCAGAACAATTTTGAATACACTTGTCATTCATTTGGGAATCAGCTGATACAATGATGAAGAAAATGTAACAGTGCATTTGTTTTCCAAGCCGTGTTTTTAACAGCAAATGACAACGTCAGGCAACAGTGTTCCTGTTGCGTGAATTGATGAGAGTTAGGTCTTTATGGCAGGTGGCAAAGCAGAAAGAGTACAAGTTTCATTTCCCAAAGACTTGGCTGGGCCTGTAAGGCTAAATATCCGATTGTTTTCATTCAGTGAACATCCAGAAGCAGTCAGAAACTGAATTCTACAAAAGATTTCTTCAGGGTACATAAGCTTTAGGCACTCTGAAGGGCCACATTTAGAAGGTAACCACAGGAAGGAAGTCTGCCAATAAAAGATGAGGATAATGTAAGTCACATTAGGCTGAAGATATTTATATTATTGGCTTAATTGGATACATAGATACATTCTTATTACAACAATTAATGTAACGTTATTAAGAAGTTATATCAATTCTAATGGAAGCTTTTCACAATCAGAAAAAAAAACCCACAATCAAATCAAAACACTTTTACATACGTAATGCCACATGTGGCTCTGTGTCCCTAGATTTTGGATAAGTACTTCTCTACTGCCTCCTCCATATTAGCATCAGACCATATAATTTTTTTTATGATCACAACCAAAAGATCTTGGCTGACAGCGGATTGGATAGGTGAATGTATCACATTCCTGGAGATGAGAAGACCAAAGGAAACATTTCTATTTCTGGCATGGACCACATCATGAAATGTTTGGCTGCATCATGCATTCTAACACCTCAACAACTGCTCTACTTCTTCATTCAGAAGTGGAAGAAATCTATCCTCATAACTCTATCTGGCATAAGGCTTTCTCATCCTTCTCATAACCCTGCCTGTCAGTTGCTCTACCTGAGCCTGGGAAGCCACCTGGGTCTTCATCTGGGGATGGGCTGTGTGAAATTCTGGCTTCCCTTTCTATTGCTAATCGAGGAGGAAGGTCTATTCCTGCAGTTTTAGATACAGCATGGCTGCCAAAGCCTGAAATTAATCCAATAACCTAGCCCTAATCAATTACCTTCTGAAACAACCTCGTTATGCAAAGCAGAAGCCAGCTGATGGGGGAAGCTGTGAGCATTAGTAGGACTCTGGAGATGCCACCTTCTGTGACTGTAGGGAGCTGAATTAAGGAGTGGGGATGCAGTTCTCCACTCTGATTTTGCTTTGGAAAAGCTCTTGTGCAATAAAATAATCTGAGAATAACTAGATAAAGCAGACGGATAAAATGAACTCTAGAAAGGCAGATTGGTTGGAAGGTAAACTTTATGTAGCTTCTTGTTGAATGTGAATTTTTGGAAAACAAATAAAATTGAAGGGGTATGAAATTATTTATCTCGGCAGATTATCAGTAAAGTGTGTATATATGTATATATATATATATATACACACCTATATATATGCAGGCCGTGAGTATTTTCTAGTGATGCCTCCATTTTATTCTAGTACCCTGTTTCTTTCTCTGAAAAAGCTCTTCAGGAGTCATGCACAGTTCAATATTTGCTTATCTACTGTGATTCCCAATAAAGACACAAACTAGTGTCAATGGTAATCATGTTTTTTTCATAGTATAGACCCCTATCCACTAGAAATTAGACTAATACCAGCAGATAGTAGTGATGATTTTCAACCACTTCAGTACTGGGCAGTATTCAAGTCAATGACACAAACTGAAAAGCTCAGTCACCTAAATCACCCAAAACGTTCAGTCTTCCTGAATATATCTAATTCTTCCATGCTGATTAAAATAGCTTCATTAAAAAATGTATTCAAGGACCCTGGAGTTTTAGCCTCTGAAGCTTTTCATGTAGACCAAAGAGTACTTGTTCTACAGGATTGAAGGAGGATTAATCAGCAAATTGGCTGCAACTTCCTTCAGAAACAGAATGCTGATTTTTAACTACTGTATTTTAATGGTATCTCCGAGCCTGAGACCTGATTTTGTGGCATTCAGCATGTGACTCATATTCTCTTATAACTTTGAATTATGCATTTTATCTTTCCTTCAGATTTTAGTTTTTAACCAGAAAGAGCTCAGTCACTCCCAAATAAAACCAACTGGCATGTTTCTAAGGCTCTTTTGGTTTAGTTTAATTTCTTATTAATCAGGACTCACAGACCCAGCATCCATCCCTGGACTGAGTACTTGTGCCTGCCTGAGCACCTCTCACAGCCTCATCAGCTGCCCTGACACGTCAACTGTTCCGGAGCCTCTCACTTTCTCTCTCCAGATTTTTGCTTCCCTTTGGAGTCTCCAGAAGCCTTGCTTTCTTTGCAGGGTAGAATGGCAATATTTTTTGAATGCTTATCCACCAGGAAACCTATCTGCTGATATGGTGCCTCTTAAAGCTGCCACAACCAGTGAATAAAAAGCAATTGTGATCCAGATTAGGAAAGAACTTTCTGCATGTGAATCTCCGGCAGACAAATTGCTCCAGTATTTTAGTTGCCTGACTTATTCCTCTGTCTTGTTATTTATAGGACCACAGGATGGTTCCATTTGCAAGGGACTTCATATTTCTAGTGCAACCTCCTGCTGCTTGCAGGGTTAGCTGCAAGTTCAGTCTCCTCCCACCACACACTGCTTTGAAGAGTCTGGCTCCCTCCTCCAATTAGGTGCTTGGTGTCTGCTATTGGATGCCCCCAAAGATATTTCTTCTCCAAGCTGAACAAGTCCAGGTCCCTCAGCTTCTCCTCATAGTACAAGTGCTCTTCCCCTCCCATTGTAGTGGCCTCTACTGAACTCCCTCCAGTTTATACATGTCTTTCTTGAACTGGGGAGCCGAAAACTGGATCTAGTAACCTAGATGTGGTCTAACAAGTGCTGAGCAGAGGGAGTAACCATTTCCCTTGCTCTCCTGGCTCTGCTTCTATTCATACATCCTGGGATACTGTTGTCCTTCCTTTGCTGCCAAGTCCACTGCTGGCTCATGCCCAGCTCACCATCTACCAAACCCAAAGACCACCTACAGCAGAGCTGCCCCACAGTAGAGCCAGCCCATCCCCAGCCTGTGCTGCTGTCATTGGTTCTCCCTGCCTAGGGGCAGGACTTCGCATTTTTCCTTATCAAATTTCATGAGGTTGCTGTTGACTGTTCCTCCAGGCTGCCCAGGTCCCTCTGAACGCAGCCCTGCCCTTGAGCATATTGTCTGCACCCACATTTGGGTGTCAGCTGCAAAACTTCCAGTTCCTCTAGGCAGTCTCTCCTCTCTTTTCATCACCTCCCTTTTCCTAGATCCCATTTGTTTTTATTTTAACAGTTTACTAGTCACAAGGTAAATCACACTCTGCTCTACTGTTAGAGCTGGGAAGCAGAAGTCTCCCTGTTTTAATCCAGACCACACTCCTTCTTGCACAATCGTTTCTCATTCTTACCTTCCAGCCACATGGACCTGGAGAATGTAAATTTCCTCACTGATGCAAAAAAGCGCTTCTCTAGCAGCAGTGTAAAACCTTAATCAAAGCTTACAGGAGCAGGAAATGCAACAGTGTACTTTTGTAATGCATCAGTAAGACCAAATGCCAGCTCTTTCAGTGCCAGGTGATTAGTCTAATCTCAGGCATACCAGCTAGTAAACTGTGCTGAGAGTATTTCCAAACTGGATTCCATTATCTGATACACAAATAGTTCTTAAAAACTCACGAAATGGTATTTTTATTTTAAGTAGTAGACTTTTTTGTTGCTATAAGCAGGCTTTTGTAATCTTCATGAATATGTATTTAAACATTGATAGTTCCCAGATCAGAATGGTTCACAGGTTCTGACAATTTTAAAGGAAGAGTTGGTCATCCTATATTTACTTTAGTTTTCTGATTTATCATACTAATGAAAGGATCATTATTTTAAAACACATTAATATATGCAAAGCTCCCTGTAAATACAAAATTCAAAGCTCAATTACTGTTCCACATTTTGTTGTTCCCCTGTGGAAAAAATATGGTAAGGGTCACTTTGTCCTAAAAATAAGCACAAAAAATATTTTGCAGCTCAAGTATGTGTCAGCGAGTATTTATGAATCGAAATAGGATAACACTGAATAGATGGTACTAAAACTGACAGTGAAAACATTAGAATGGAAATACACATCCTAATTGTTTGTCAGCCAAATACTAAACCTGGACTAATGTTTTTCCTTTGCCAACCCTGACTGCTTTTTTCAAGCCTGTGATTAGCATTAAAGAGGAAATCATGTGTTCCATGTGCCTGTAAATATTCACATATCCCATTTCTCTCAGCTGCTCTTTTGTCCCCTGACTGAGATATATGGATGTTCACCTAAAAAAGCAAATGCCTAACTGTCATTATTCATGCCTGAATGCCAGCTCCAGAGCAAGCAGAAGCCAAGGCTCTTGAAATAAGCAACAGTCAGGAAAAGTTTCAATAAGCATTCAGGAATTGTGTCTTTGACAGTGGCCTCTCGATGACAAGGCTGTTGCTTTCCAGAAGGCACCAACTGAAAAGGAAGATTGGTGTCAGGCTCAGGATCTGTCTGTGTCCTTTCTCCAGACACCACTTATTAGTTGCATTGGCAATGTCCAAAGTAAAACTAAAAAAGATAATAATACCAACTAAAGGGTACTAAGGACAGCAGTGAAAACAATTCCTATTTATTTGTCAGCCCCATCCAGAACCTACCCCGTTTTTCCAAACGTCACACAATATCATACATGTTTGGAGATCACGGGGGCAATCAAACTGTTGGATGCTCTCTCCCTGCGTTCTCCAGTGAATAAGGAATTAGCTGAGTACGTCTTATTCGATCATATTTACTTTCTTAAGCCTTCATTCACTACATAAGACTTGAATAAGTTAGGATTATTTGCCCTAGGCATCTACAGGACTCCCAGGCTGTTCCACTAGTTACGGACAGATCGGGAAACGGGATGGCAGAGACCATCATCTTTCGCTTTGAACTTTGCCTTTGCCATAAGTATGCAGTGCTGCATGTTGTCTCTGCCCCTTACCTAGCAGATGCCTTTGATGTTAATAATCCTCTAGGATTTCAGAACAAATGTTGAAATCCATCAGATAGCCTTATTTCAATATGCAAGGGTCTGTCTCATTTGTGCATTGCTAAAGTACATGCCTAGAGTGGTAAAAACACAGTTTGCACTGAAAGCGAATATACCTAAGTTAAGGTGAAGATCCTCAGATGCTATCATGGTTGATATTACAGTAGTACATGTACAAATTAATAGATGTAAATATTTAAGGTAGGTTTTGCACAGAAACAGCCCTACAGAAAGAGAGATCTCAAGCTCCTAGCAGCTCAGAACACAATTATTTCATATGCTGACTGAATTAGTGTGATAAAACTTACTTCGGATGGCTAAGAACTACCTGTAAGATCTGAGATGGTTAATCAAGCACAGATATAATGCACCCAAGAACCCGGTTTTTCAGGTCCCTGGGTTTTTCGAACAGAAAATGCACCACAATTATTTGATCCCTTTCCGTTTGCAGCGTGAATTGCTCCCCTCAGCTTATAGTCTTCTGTAGATCTTTAATTTTTCAAAAGCAATTCACTGCAAACTCTCTTTCTGTTTCAAGAGAAAAACAAAGAGAAGATGGAGAAGAAAGGACAGGCTGAGAATGCCACTCTGCTCCTTGCACTAGGACATTCTCTCACCGTGCTGATCGGAACAAGCAATCTCACCAGTAACATATTTTGTAATCAGGATGCCCCATGTTGCCTTGTGGTCTGGTCTTTCTCTAACAAAGTCATTTAATGCCCTGTGAGTTATTATAGTTAACCGTTGTGTAAAATCAGTCCAAAGATACAGATTTTTTCAGTGCCTCACAGAAAAGTAATTAAGTGTAGTTTATGTTTGCCAGACTGTTAAGACATTTACAAGAACATTCTTGATAAATTATTGTCATTAAATTATCAAAATCATGTTTTCAGTCTAGAATGATATGAGATTGAAAACACTTTGAATTGTGTAATTCATAAAGACAATTTTTAGGACCTTTCAGGATCTTATGTCTCCAGTAACAAAGAACCTGATCACCAATAATATTTACTGAAGTTAGCTGCAAAAATGGTTCTGTGAGGTAGAGAAGGTATTTTATCTCGGTTTTATAAATGGGAACCTGTCTTGCAGACAGACAGACATAAATCTTGCTGTAGAACATCTGAGAGGTGAAGGCAGAACAGGGAATGGAAATTTAGGGCGGAACTCATCTCAGCACTTCAGACATTAAATATCCAGTCTAAAATCATCTCTGAGAGAGCAAAAGAGAAGTTGGAGGCCTGTAGCTAGTGGGGTTCCCCAGCGGTCAGTGTCCGGTCCTGTTCAACCTGTTCATCAATGACCTGGATGAAGAGACTGAGTGCACCCTCAGCAAATTTGCTGATGATACCAAACAGGGAGGAAGGGCTGACACACCAGAAGGCTGTGACGCCATCCAGTGAGACCTGGAAGGACGGAAGACTGGGCAGAGAAGAACTCAATGAAGTTCAACAAGGGCAAGTGTATGGTCCTGCACCTTGGGAGGAACAACCCCAGGCATCAGTACGGATCAGGGGCAGACCTGCTGGAAAGCAGCACTGCAGAGAAGTACTTGGGAGTTCTGGTTGACAACAGATTGACCATGAGTCAACAATGTGCCCTCGTGGACAAGGCGGCCAATGGTATCCTGGGGTGCATTAAGAAGAATGTGACCAGCAGGTTGAGGGAGGTTCTCCTCCCCCTCCACTCTGCCCTGGTGAGGCCACATCTGGAGTACTGTGTCCAGTTCTGGGCTCCCCAGTTTAAGAAGGATAAGGAATTACTGGAGGGAGTCCAGTGGTGGGCTACGAAGATGATTAGGAGCCTAGAGCATCTCTCTTATGAAGAGACACTGACAGAGCTGGGTCTGTTCAGCCTGGAGAAGAGAAGACTGAGAGGGGATCTCATCAATGTTTATAAATGTCTCAAGGGTGGATGTCAAGAGGATGGGACCAGACTCCCTTCATTGGTGCTGAATGACAAGATGAGGGGCAATGGGCACAGACTGAAGCATAGAAGTTTCCATCTGAATATGAGGAGAAACTTCTTTACTTTGAGGGCACCAGAGCACTGGAACAGGCTGCCCAGAGAGGTTATGGAGTCTCGTTCTCTGGAGACATCCAAAACCCACCTGGACACATTCCTGTGCAATCTGCTCTAGGTTAACCTGCTTTAGCAGGTGGGTTGGACTAGATGATCTCCAGAGGTCCCTTCCAAACATAACCATTCTGTGATCTCCCAAGCATGGTACCTCACACGCTAAGGTAGATGGCTGTGGCACGCTGCCCTCTGAGTAGGTCTCTCCCCACTGGCCCTGACAGGAGCTCAGCCAGCCCCATCAGGCAGCCTGCTGACAGCTGAAGCCTCAAGTTTTGCCTTTAGCACTGCTGCATCCAAGGTGACCATGGAGGTACCTACCCCTTGGGCTGCCTTTGCTTCTGCAAACTCAGTCATTTCTCCAGGCAGTTTATTTCCCCCAAAAAAAGAAGCAGTAACAACATCACAACTGACAATTGTATTCCAGTTTTAAACCAAAACTCTTTTTCTAAACAAGATACAATATACCATTTCACAGAAGAAGCAAATGTTTTTGAATATAGCCAAAATAAAATGGCTTGCCATGGCAGGAAAGCTAGCAGGTTAGACTGTTCTGCTCTGTAGTCTCTTCCAGGGAGACCTGCGTTTTTCACTCTGCATTTATTTTTAGGGGACAGGTTCCCTGTCCTAGCTGCAGGAGAAGACCGGCACTGAAATAGCAAACCACATAGATCACAGTTCTCTGTTCCCACACAGAGGTGACTCTTCAGTAAAGTCAAAATATTGTTGGTTCAGTTGCATCAGCCTTTCGGCAGTTTATGCCCCATTCTGAAGGGAGACAAGGAATCATGTTGTTCTGCTTACTCATGCAAAGGAAAGGAAAATCTGTTATGAAGTAATAAATGCAGTATGAAAGACCTAATGCCAGTTTAATCACCCTCCAAATCTTGATCTTAAGTGGCAAAAGTGCCTGTGCTGCTCAGTGACAAAATTCAAGACTGAAGCCAAGTGAGGATGAAAAATAGAAATGCCTTGTTTTTACCTTCCATTCCAAGGTCTTGGTTCCAAAAACTGGTTAATATCTGCATTATTAAGAAGTGACATACAATAGGAGTGAATCTGCAGAGTGGAACAGCTGAGGATCTGTGGGTCTCACTATCCCTGTTTCAGGGAGCAGTTGTTCAGATAGCTCTAGTCTCGTCCCATGCACTGAATGCTAAAGGCTCTCCTGAAGCCCATCATTTTGCCTAGTTCAACAAAGAGCAGTCCAGTTTACATGCTCAGAGAGTGCTCCATGACCCAGTGCAAGGTACACAGGGATAAATGGGAGATTTTCTTCAAAATATACCATCCATATGCACCAAAGCACTGGTCTAGATTCACTAGACGTTGTTTTCAAGGACCTTCTGGCAAACAAATACGTATGGCTGGACAGTGGGCTCACTGTGGCTTAGTCTATAGTACTGAAATTAGGTTGTCAAAGCCACCTAACAAATACACAACCCATACCCCCAAAAATGAACTATTTTATAGGCAGCATTACACCGTATTTCTAAACACCAGCCTCTATATTGGCATCTTTTACCACAATAAACTGCCTACAAGATTACATTTTCCACAGTCCTCGCTAATGTAGCTACTGCAGCAAGAATTTTTCATTTCATAAACTCTGTGAAGTCTACAACATTGTGAAGCAAGAAAAAAACAAACCAAAATAAAACAAAACAAGACAGGAGGGAGTCAAAGTACATAAACCTTCCACTGGTGGACCAGAATGCCCTTCGTAAACGCATTTGATTCCTGCAAAACAAATCTGACCTCACACACTAAATGACTGCCCTATGCCAGTCTTAGCTGCACTAATCGGATATTTGTGTGAGCTAGAATCTTCTTCGAGTAATGTTAAATAATCGTGGAAAGAATGTGAAACTGTGAGAAACCTTTAATCCTCTTTCCCCACCAAATGCAAGTGCACAATATAACACTGTGCAAAACTTTAAACACATCTTTCCTTTGACCTTTTTTGCTCTTCAGCCCTTTTTGGAATACATCTGATTCCTTGTGCCACATCATACATTAATTAACTTCATGCTCTTCATAGGATCAGGTTACCGATGAAGTAGACAAGAGGTTTATTTTGATATCTGAGGTCTGGATCCAATAAAAGACATGGTTGCTTGAAAATAAAGCTCTGCAAGGCCTCTGCCAGGGCTCCTGGCTCTTGGGGTGAAACCCAGAGCCGAGATTTGGCTTCGAAAGGGCAGTTATAAGACACAATTTCTTCAGTAGTAACCATCTAAGTCTTGTCGTTAGGAAACACTAAGCACAACAGAAGGTCTAAAACCCCGTCCCTCAACAGAGTTGAGGCAAGACTATAGGAATACACATTCATATAAATTTTCATATATGTTTATGCATACACACACATGCACACATATATATGCATATAGTCTGGGTCCACAGCATGGTGTCCTGCTTGCTGGACAGAAAGCTACAGTCAACCTTTGCAAGCATGGAGATGGAGATTCTTCTTCGCAGTAAACAGTTGAAGATACCAAGGTGGCGATGTAGAAAGCAGTAAACCAATGATATTTCCTTGTTCAGCTTGTGTGGTTGCAAATATCACCTTCTAGTAGCTTCTTCGAAGTCAATAAGCAAGAAGCGTAATCTAGATGTGTTCAGCATCCATGCCTCTTTTAAACTTGATCAAACTACATAGCAAAGCTCTACAGTTTCTGGGCAAAATCAGAGAGCATTTGGGAAAGTGTGGTATTCAGGGCACTTACCCATGAAACACAAGAGTCAGACTCTGACATGAATATCCAGGATGTTTTCTGGGGTTTTATCCAGATGAATGAACAGCCTGATAACTGGTACCACATCTGCCCTGCCTTCCTTACAGTACCACTGTTACATAGGAAGGCTGATCCCTGTTCCTGTCCTTCTGGCTCACGAAACTTGCGTTTCTGTCCCTACAGGTCCTGGCACAATGTCCTTGCCCACCACCTGCAGAGCCACACAGTGCTCTGCTGGAGTTAAAGTAGAACCAAACTTGGTGAACGGGAGTGCTGGTGACCCTGGTCTCCTGAGTGACTGCTCCAGGCATCACCGTGCAGAGGGGGACACTGTGCAGCGTATATTTGAAAGTGAGTTGTCAAGTTTTCTGGGAGAATTAAACAGTGGGATGCTCAGTTCAGACTAAGTGGTAACATTTCCAGCCTTGCACTGAAGCATAACTTTGGGCACTTGGGAACATTTTGTCTCTAAAACTCAGGTCTTTCAGCCACTTCAGCAATCTAGGCGCCATGGAGAGGGAAATCAGAAGTGCCCTCTTGTACCAAATTACATGAAACCTGCATCTGAAGTTCTTAAATACTGTTTTATTCCCAAAATCCCTGAAGGTGAAAACGGGCAGAAGGCAGCAGCGTAAGACTTCTACAATCACCGTTCAGGAACTCATAAACGGTGCCTTGATCCTGTTCTGTATGATGACACCCTGTTCCAGAACCAAACTAAATTCTGATGAGACAAATCCCTAGCAGGAAGGCCATAAAAAAATTTACGCCAGTCTGTGATCATCAGCCATCAGCTTCTGGAATACACAGATGCAGCTCACACAGGTTGCAAATGTTTCCATCTAGTGACACATGAGCACATCTGGATATGGGGACAACAGCTCTCTGGTTACTGCATGAAATCTGGCTGGCTCACTACTTGGAAAAAATAGAAGTGTGATGTTGGTAAAACAATAAAATGTTTTAAAATATGGAGCGGTGTGTAAAGCTATAGAGGTGATCCTTTGCTTGCTGCCCTACCTTCACCACCCTTTTATTTTCTCCAGATGGCTCCAACTTTGGCCCTGAGTCCAGTTCCTCTTCCGGCTGTCAGTGCAACAGTTGAACTACACCCAGGAGGTCAGGCTTGGATGCCAGACTGTCTGGCAGTGATGCTCCTCGGAAAACTGCATCTGGCACCTTTCTCCTTCGGAGGGACTAGGATGCTCTTCAAAATGCTGTACTACTGCATTTTTAGAGAAGAGGAATCCCTGCATAGCCTCTGAACAGATTCTCTTAATGATGCACCACAAGGCAACTCTATGCCAAGCTTAATAAATTGCTCCAGGACCAAAAGTCCAGCAGTACTGATCACATACAGAAGTTTATGTGAAATTTTGCGTCTTTGTACAATGCAGATGGCAAACACTTGGGCAGTTACCCAAATTTGTCACCCCATTGATCTCAGAGCTATACTTGAGTCTGGCAGAGATATGATCTGGAATGGCTTCACTCAGGTTTTCTGAAGTAGTCCGTTCCAGATGCATCAGCTTGGAGAACTGGGTTTCATATTTGGAAGGGCCCAGGCCTGAACTGGGAGCACATACCTGACTTCAGCTCCAGGCACTGCTCTGAGCTAATCAAATTCCTACCTGCTTTATGGAAGAAGAGTGCACCTTGCACTTTGCTCCAGTCATTTTAAAAGTGGAGAAGAAAAGAAGGGGGTGCTTCATAGCATGGAACTTTCCTTTTTCTCCCGTTAAAAGGGTCTGATTGAGGCACAGTGGAATCACCACTCATCCAGCAGAAGCACATTCGTTGTTTCTGGGGAATCTGTATTAATCTGGCAGCAGAGACCCCTTACACACAGGAGTTTCCGTAGTCCACACAAGCAAGGAACAAGACCATTACAGCTGTCTTTTGCAAAGCCCTTTGCAAAAATTGTGGGAGACAGTTTATATTAAGATATCCTTAAACGGCTTGTGGGAGGCAGCCTGGCCTGTGTGCCTCATGTAGATACACTTTAAAAAGGTGAGTGAAATGCATTTAAGCAGGTAGCTGGAATGAACTAGTTTTAAAGTATCTGATATTGTTCATTCTACTAATTTTATATGCAAAGTAAAATGATTTTAAATGAGTTTCTGATTAAAGAATAAAGTGGTTATAAATAAAGCTTAGAACCAAATGATGAATTGTAATGATCCACTGAAAGAAGAAATCTGCTCAGTACAGTTTATTAATCAAGCAGCTCAAGAAAAACTGTTTGCCTTCAGTCTACGAAAGTAAAGTGGTCTTCACCAGAATATTAAAGTTTCTGGAGTAGTTTGTACTGAGAGAGCAAACAGGCAGAAGAGACACAAAGCAAACCTGCTTTTTCTGTCCACATTTCCCTAAATGTCACGTTGGTCATTAACATACTTAGAAACTTTTGAGTGAAAACTACAGAACCCTTTTGGGTATGACTTCTCTCAGAAACACACCTGTCTATCTGTCTATCTTGGACAGAATAAGCATTTGCACTACCAGAGAGCAGGAACTGCACTCTAATGTTCTTCTGAGTCTCTGGGAAGACAAACTGATCTCTCTTAAGTTTAGATACCCATGCAATAGTCACTAGTACCTGGCCTAGCTGAGAGGTCCTTTGGTAAGGAGGGAAACAGATACTTTTAGAACACAACTTGGCAACTACTTTTGAACAAGATAAAGAGCACCTTAGAAGCTCTTATTTCTTTCCGTTGACCATAAAGAAGCTCTAGATGGGTAATTTAGGTATAGATGTTCACACTGTAGATGTCTACAGCTAGTCACTGAAGCCCGCAGTAGGGGAATTATGACGTGGATGCCTGGGTGAAGGTGAGAAAAAAATTCTTACTCTTTCCACTCTAATGAGCTCAGAAGTGGACAGAAAACAGAGTTATTAGGGCTCCCCTTTGGCCATTTCCGGCTTTGAACTTTAGAGATCGTATCTTGTGAGCGTTAGCACAGGTGTTAGGCTGTTGTACTTTGAGTAATACACTGATTTCAAAGGTAAAAGTGCATATGTGCACATTTTAGCCTGATTAAGACCTACACTGCAAGCCATTTCAATATTCCCATGACAGTTTAATTACAGAAAATGGTCACTGAATCTGCAGTTTCTGTTGAAAGGCTGAAATAAGGATTGGGAAACAAGAAATAATTTATATACTCTAAAGGGCTTTTCTCTAGTCTCTACTTTTTCCCATGTAATTTCTATCATCTTTCTCAGTAAATAGCTGTAAAACCAGACTAAACCTCTTACATGGACGCTGTTTTTCAAAAAGAAACAGGGCTAAATTCAATTTTATTTATGTCACTTTTAAAGTCCAAAGGGAAGTAAATTACAGCAACTGAAAGTAAGGTTCATTTTGCATAATAGTTTCCACTGGCATGGAGGATTAATGTAACTTCAATAATCAATTTCAAAATCACTATGTTTAATTCAGATAATTTTCCTTCAGCATCAAGATGTAGACAGGCTCTAAATGGGAGTTATTTGCTAGAGTGCATAAGCCCTTAAGAATGGATTAAGAATATTGTTTAGAAAAATTAAAAAGAGTCAACTTCAGTTGCTGGGGAACCACAAGAGGAAATGTAGTGGTTCTCAATCAGCTGCTAATAGTGGTCAGTATCATTAGGCATGCTGTGCTTCACGAGCAGTCTGCTGACACAATGCACTATCATGCAATAACAGAGTGGTGTAAAATGTCATTTTTAAAGCAGCATGATCACACTGAATTTGGATGGCTTGACTCTGTAGGGCTTGAAAAGGCCAGTTTGCTGAGCTCCACTCCAAACACATCCTATCTTGAAAGTCGCAGATTAGACTTTGATTGAAACCTAGGTTTTAAAACAGCTTTTACGTTCCAAAAATCTTGTTGCAGGCATGGGATTGAACCATTAATTTGGCAGGATATCGTTCTTTTCGCTAGTACTGTGACATATGGGGGTGGAAGAGGAGGAGAGATGGGAGGGAAAGGTGGTCGTTTTGCTTCCCTACACAGCTCTCTCTCCCTCTTTTTTAACACAGTTATGCATTGCAATCACTCATTGAATAAACTTGGCAGTCACAGGGCCCAGATGTCAAAGCCTGGCTTTGACTCGAGCTCTCCAACACTGACATTTGTCTGTGCCATTGGTTTATTCGTGGGCAGTCCATTACTTGTTTTAAAATGGTAAAGCTGTGGAGTTAACTCCCTTGTCACTCTGCATTCAATTCAATTATTTGCAAAATAGCTGTTTTCTAGCCACAAAAAATTCCAAGTGGACAAAAATATGTAACACCGTCCTTTTTTTTTAATACTAGGAGGAATCAAATATTACATGGTTAAATAACTATTTCCTTAGTAATCTAAAATCACTAATCCTGCTATTGAATCGAAATACCTCAATCTGTAAAGAATTCAGAGAGATCACCCTAGTCTGCTTTTGTGTTTGCAAATCTATTGTGTATGTCTGTAAACAGAAAGAAATGCCACTCTAACTTGTACATTAATAGGGTCAGGCTCAGAGATTACTATATATCAAAGCTAATTAGAAAAAAAAAATCCTGGAGGATACGAAAGCATCTTTCTGAAGTGTTACTCTATTCAACAGCTGCAGACTTGCACCAAAGCTTGACACCTTTTGTGGGGAGTCTCAGTTTGCTTATACAAATTCTTCAGCATAAACAGGGACAGCTGAGCTGGGCCCGTAATAAAAAGGGTTTGAAATCAAATTCCTTTTGTGGAAAGAGCAATCTGCTATCCAATACATTTGAGAGGTATCTATGGAGCTATATATTGCTGCCCAGTGATGGGGGAGGGATGAGGGAGGTGTGTCATCATTTCAGCTCTTATGAAAGAAAAATGAAATGTAGTAGGTGGAGAAAAAAATGCTGTTATTACCAAGAAGAATGAAGATCTCACAGAAAAAAAAAAAAAAAAACTAAACTAGGGCATTTGAAAGAAAATGCATTATTATATTGTTTTTAAATATTCATCTGTATGAACTAAAGCTACTGTTCATTTTTATTGACTAAAGGTGCTTTGCATTAATATTGGAAACCTCTATATGGAATCTACTACATTTTAATTATTTCTTGCCTTGCCTGGGATATAAATGTTGTGATTACCCCTGAAAAAGTATTACCATTGGAGATTTATGCAAAACTCAGCTAGTTCTATGACTCTTTCAGTTTGAATTAAAACAAGCAATGGAGGAAGTATATTGCTATCATGTAAGCTGTAGATCATCATTATTTTGAATACTTGGTGTGGTCAGTGTACTTAAAGCATTACCTTTGTTCAGTGTTCTGGAACCGTTCCTTTCCTCGAGCAGCAGATCACTAAGGCAGAAGAAACTTAGAGATTTGGCACCACAGTCTTAGGTTTAGGTCTATAATAATCGTATAAAGTAATATGTTTCATCTGCTGCTCTTTGTTTAGATTCAGTATCTCAGGCCAATGCTTTTACAGTTAAACAGTTAATGGCTGAGCTGTCCAGAAAGCGTGTTTAATAGATACAATTTTCTGATTATGTTGAGCCCTATATGATCTATCTCCTGGCACTCTGTGCTGCTGGATTTAATCACAAACTATTTGTACCCACTGAAACTGAGTTACTGCAAATGCACAATATGCTCATTTATCTCAATGATTTAAGATATCTGGAGGTCAGAGGGTGTAGTGGTGAATCCCAAGGATCTTGTTTTTCTAATTACTGATTTGGCTATGGTCAGTTTAAATCTCCTCTGCAGTTGGCAGCACCTTCCTAAACCTATTCCAGAGCCTGTCAGAGCTTGCGTTCCTGGTCAACAAGGGGCTATTCTGCTTTCCTGATCAGCAAGAGACCAGACCGTGACGCCTGATCTTGCTGGCAGCTTTGCTTCAGTCTATTCAACATATCAGCTACTTCGCTGTCTTAATACCAGCATCACTGTGTCTGTGTTCTGATCTAACTAACTTGTCAGGGAACCTATGGCTACCAAACAATATATGCCATTTGGTCCCCAGAAAAGGAATATTTCTGGGAGAGAGGCAGCAGCTGGTAAAAAGTGAAGCTTTCACATGGCAGAGCTGTTGACAGCATTAAGCAGATGTTTGTTGTTCATAAAAAGAACATTTCTTTATTCTCCTTCTGGCTGTGGTCAGTCCCACTGGAAGCTGCATGAAAGCTGTACTATAAAGACAACATTCAGAGCAGTGATGCCAGGGGACAAAGTGAGGAATTTTATTTCATTCTGTTTTTTCTTATTGTGCCAGTGTAAATAAATAAGAGAGATACTGAAATTCCTCATGGCAAATGTGCTAAGAAAAGTATAATATGAGGCCATATTTGTCATCAGTGATGATGCACCTCCTGGGAGATGTGCCTTACCCTCAGTCCTGTTTTTACTACACGCTATAGCTACTGAGGCATCCTGGTGTGAAGATGCTCATCACAAATGGGAGCTAAAAATACAGGTTCCTGTATAATTTCTAGGAGAATTAATCAGCTTAGAAAGGGAGCCACAAAAGCCAGCACAATGTGTGAAGGACATCTAGTCCAACCAGAAGGAAATGTAGAAACACAGTGCCTGAAATCGTGCCCTTCTCTTGCCTTTAAGGTACATACTTGCATTTTTACCTTACTCCCTTGGTTGGGAATCGGTTTTGTGGTCTAAAATACTTGTGAAAACCATGCTTTCTCTTAAAATATGACTGCTGAGTCATATAAGTCATATGACTGCCCTGTCTTATAAGACAAGACAGCATTGTTCATTTCTTGTACAGAAATAAATGAAATAGAGACTCTGTTCAGCAAAGCAATAGCCTAGTTCTCCTGCAGCCTGGAAGGATTCAGTATCCAAGGAAAGAAACCAAACCCTGGGATCATATTCTGCACTGACTTCTGAAACCAGTGAAATAACAAGGAAGAATACAAGATGCATTTTTCCAGCCTTTTGCAGCTTCTGGCAGGGTGAAGACCCTCCATTGTGAGGTGGGATATAACGGAGCTTTCCCTCAAGGCAAAGAACCAATTGGGCCTGCGTCTCTGGTGCCATGGGTGGTATCACCATCTGAACTGTTGTATAAAAGGCATTGGGTTGTATATCTGTTATCCACTTGAATGAGTTTTGGTTCTTCGAAAGAATACTTACAGTAACATATGTTCAGGAATATGTTTTGCAGCCAGAGCACATAAAGGTGCTTCCCTGCAACCCTCACTTCCATTTCTGGCATCTGTAAATGGACAAGAGTTTTGACTCAGCTCTTCTTAGTGTTTCTTGGCTAGCTCTAGATGGTGCCCTGCTCAGTGTGAGGTTTTGAGTCCCCAGGCAACACTGAGGGTGTGCACAGTGTGTGCTACATATGCCTTTCAGCTTCCACTCTGGGACCAAAGCATCCACTCTATGTCTCTTCTCTCCTACAATTTCTCTTTTCACTAGAGGAATTAGTCAAATGCTTTCTTATATTACATATAGTTTACAAAAGCATTTCCTCATTTCCTGTACTGACAGGGAAATTTGATGAGGTAACCTAGAAAAAACTGTCTGAAGACACGGTACAAAAAAAACAGAGAACACATAGAAAGCTTCTAGTTTAACCACTATTATCATTACTCACTATGGTGTTGGTGAAACACCAAAGAAGCCATCACAATTATCTTGAGTTAGAACTTCAGTCTCTAATGAAAACCCTCACATGTGTGTACACCAGTGTGTAAACTTAGGAATGTATCTGCTGATGGTTACTGAAGAGAAATCTTTGAAAGCACCTGGACGTGTGCTTGCTGCCCTCCATTCAAACAAGCATGTGAAGTCATATAAGACATTCTGCTTTTCTGCTTGATTATCATTACAGAGTTTTTTATGATATGGTTTCCTTGACAGAGCTGTAAGTTATCATCCTCCTCTGTGTACAGCACTTACTGTGGGCAGGAACCACAAGGAACAACTTAACACCTCGTCACTAGGCATATTATTGCTATCCAGAGACCAGTCCACAGGCACTGTGACCAGACCCGTAGATTGTGCTCACACCACCTGGGAATACGCAGGTTGGCACCCTCATCTTGTCACTGGAAAGATACACCAAACATCTTTTTCCATCTGCTCTGTATGTGACAGTACCAACCTCCTGCTGGCTGAGATCACACAGCATTTGCCATAACAAGTTGAATAATGGCTTCATATGAAGGATATGCCAATCAAAAGCCCTAATTCAAATTTTAATTTAATATACCCTATGACATGGGGTAAAACGTACAGTCTCAGAGATGAAACACATCTTCTAACTTCCAACACTTTTATACTACAGACATGCGGTGGGCAATCCGGTTCCTCTACAATATAGCACTGAAAATGTGAATCAGTAAAAAAATACAGTTGTTCCTTTGCGCATAGAGGAGGAAAATTCGGCTGATTCTAACATGAGTTGAGAATAAGGATCACCAATTAAGAAAACTGAAATTGCATTTCAAACTAACTTTTCTCTTTTAAACTTATACAGTAAAGAGAAGATATTGTTGTCATTTTGAGGCTCTACTTTCAGTACTTTGCAATATGCATTTTAAAACATTTTGCACTTCATCTTTTTCTTAAGAAAAAAAAACAAAGGCTGTTGATGGAATAAGTAACAATGGATTCATTAACATTTCTAAGAGTTTCTTGAAAAATCACAAGACATCCAATGCTTTCAATCTGTGTGCAGTACCTCTTTATATGATAGCTTACTACAATTATGTCAACATGTCAATGAGAAACATGAGGTTGTTGCAGAAGGTGTGATTGAAGAATAACACAAAAATATGGAAATTATTCTAGGAATAAAAGGCCCCTTGAGGATCTTGCTAAAACCCTGAAAGAACATGCTCTTCACTGAGGAAATGTTTTCCAAATGGCAGTACAGTAGGAAGCTTTTAGGTCTAATCAGCTTCACTATATGACGCTGAGACTCGAACAGCACCAAAACGTCTTTTTAGAGAGTGTCAGCAGAGGCACAGCACCCATTTCTTTAGTGTAATGCCCCAGGGAATTTAATGTATTTACATATCACCTCAAGACTGCAGTCGTACAAATATTATTGTCCTTCTTTTATGTGGGTTTTATGAGTTACTCAGAAACTCTTGCTTGTGCAGCCAGCAGGCTTCTGAGGTAAAAGTGCTTTACTGTACCACACTACTGCTTTAACAACATCCCTTCAGTCAGGTCTGATCTGGGTTCAGATCCATTTGTGAAACAGAAAGGGTCTTTTCCCAAAAATGTCATGTGCTCCAAGAGCCATCTAATAAGAAAATAGACAGGCAAACACAAAATAACCAGTAAGGGAACAAGGATATTATCATAGTCCATAGCTATTTAAGAGGCAGACCTGAACAAGAAGTTGATTATGTTTGCTATCTATGCACCTTGATAACTAAGAACTAAATAGCGAGAATAAAGTGAATGGAACCTCTTGGCTGACTCAGGAAAGTCTCTTCTGTTATTCTGCACATCACGCTGGTCTCTTCTCCAGTCACAAATCCCTTTTCTGGGATGTATGCATCTTAGTGTCCTTATTCACATTTCCTGGAGACCTTTCACATATCATAGAGACTAAGCATGTCAGTCAAATTGCTGAGACAAGCCTTTGCTGGCAGATGCATGCATAAGCAAGAAGTCAAATAAAATATATTTGGATCCATCGTTTGATCAGAGAATGCTTTCCAATGGTCACCCTGTGTCAGACTCCTTATTCAGCTACAATCTATTTGCCTAATTGGATTTCCTAGACTGGACCCTTTGAGAAGAAGTACAGTAACCTCCCATACAATTGTCTAAAACCACAAAATATCTGGGAGTACTTACCTCACCCTCACCTTCATAGGTCAGAATGACATTTGGTTTATGGTTCAAGCTGTATGGTTCATATGGTTTATATGTAAGCATCTCTGAAAACTATGGCTTTAGTGCCATTCAGCCTCACTGCCGAATGTGAGGGAAGCTCAACCATTCTCATTCACAGATATTTCCCAATTTTTCCTACATTTTTTCCTTGTTCAACATGTTCTAAAGGAGTCATCCTACTAGACCTCTTCCCTAGGCTCTGTCTTTTAGGTTGTTACTGCCCCCAGCAACCTTTACCAGGTCACCTAAACCAAATGGGAGCCTAAATCCATTTACCAACTTGGATATAAGTAACGAAGAACACCATGGGGATAACAGCTAAAAGGCAATCCACCCCATGACAGGGCAAGAGAGGGAGTCTTGGAGAGATTCTAGAAATCTCTTTCCAACAACTGAAATATAAAATGCCCCAAACCCTCTTGCCAGGGAGCTTTTTAATTTTTCAAAATTAGTTGCACTTTGACAGCTTTGATGAACCTGAAACTCAAAGATTGTTAACCTACTTCCTCTGCCTGCAGGAAATTATTAGAAGGGTGCCTTCCACTATCTTATACATATCTGGTTTTTCAACGGCTTAAAAGGATTTCATCTACAGCACCTACTAAAATAAGGGTTTGCCCCTCAGATGAGACTCTTCTTACCAGGTGATAGGTCAGAATGACATTTGGTTTATGGTTCAATATGTAAGCATCTCTGAAAACTATAGCTTTAGTGCCAACAATAGATTGACTTTTAATGAGAATAGCACTTACCAATGTCCCAGTAATTCCCTTATCACATAGTATCATTAATATACCAGTTACTGTAAATTGCTGCTGCCTACAGAAGCTCTGCATACCGGGTCCTGTGAAGTCAGCATCTTTGCCTTTGTGTATGTAGACTGTAGCATCTTGCTTGGCTAGTGAATCTAATGTGTCATTTATTTTTACTGCCTCATTTGTACATTGTTCCCATTTCTTTCAGAGGTTACATTCTGCTTTCCATGACCAAGCTATCCATCTTTATAAAGGGATAAGAATCCTTTTAAGGAGGATGAGTGCCAAGTGCTGTACTTTATTGAAGTTGAAATACAGGCTGCCACATCGTATTCTGAAAAGCAAACAAAAGAACAAGTTGAAGAGCCGTAAGAATTCAAAAGAGCTGTTCGGCAGATAAAACATCTCTCTTTATCAGAACCACTGGGATTATTAAAGGTAAATGCATATGGCTTCATTTGCTCATGCACAATTAGAAAGTCCTTCTCTGAACTATAGACAGAGCACAACACACACGAGCTCCCCAGTGTCTCAGGACAGTACTTAGGTGCTGTAATAAATTAATCAAAAACAGAAAGAGGAAAAATTATCACTACATAGTTCAAGAGAAAGACTGTGCAAATACAATTTCGTTGTTTAAAGTATGTCAGGTAAAAGAAGAACATAAAGTATTCTGAACAACCACAGATAAATGCGCTTGCCATGACTTTGTCTTTCATCAATGAAGAAAGAAGCCAGACTTCTTTTTAGAACTGAGGCTCAAAGACGAAGCTCGAGGAAGCAGAGGGAAATACAATCTTCTATTACGGATTTTTTTCAGAGGTTCTTCACAAAATTAACTTCATTAACTACTTAGCAACGATAGTAATACAGAGATGATCAATCACAAGATGAAAATTCTATAAATGTGTCAGTGACAACTGCATAAAACTCTCAGCAAAGAACCAATTACCTCTATCCTTTCTCCTCAACAACGAATAACACAAAATTTAAACTATTGTGGTATGTTTTCAATATCATATTTGCTCATAGATGAGTTGCATCCACAACCTGGAAGCAAGCAGTAGGTAGAGTTAAATTACCATTTATTTTCAAATAGACTTACTTGGCCTCAATCTAGGTTTGGAGGGCAAAAACTGGAGGAGAAAACACAACCATTACAAAGGAATTATAGTAATTTGCTAACATAAAAATGGGTCAAATCTGTTGCGCAAATTATTCACAATGAATTGTTCATTCAGATTTGTAATGGATAAATTTGAAAACACACTGAAACTGAGATCAGAATTGTTGGAAAGGTAGAATTACTTTAGCATATTACCAAGAGCAGCTATAGTATTTTACTTTATGAAATATCGAGTTGACATTTATTTATTCATTAGGGTTACCTGCATTACAGAACAATCCATCCATCCAGGAAACTCTAAGCACAAAAAGCCACAATGAGACTGTGCATTGCATTAATGGCTAGCATTTAAGGAGAGTGAACGTGAGTGAAACTGGACTAAAAATACCTGCTAGTGCTAGAAAATCATAATACAGGCTTGAGTCTCCTCAGTAATAGGGTGCAGGGCAGTTTGGCAGGCACAGGAGCTGAATGCAAGATGCATCTGTCTTTAGGACTCACTCATCCTTTCTGTTGGCAGAGTCTGCTTTCCCCAGCATGTGAACATTTAATCCAGCCCCCAAGGGATGTTTATCCTGATAAATAAAATGGGCTCTGTTTCCACCTCGCTAACTAGCTGTTTCCCATTCACATCCACTCTAAGTGGTACTAGCCATAGGCACAGTGGGCACAGGCCCAGATGTTTGCTCCTGTTTTATTCAAAGGTATAGCTGTGGAAGAGGTAAGGGGGGTCCACTAGCCTCCCTTTTCACTTGCCTGTCCCTACCCCACAATGGACACCTCTCTGGGAGGCGACCCAGGCCACGCTTTTTGGGAACTTGATCAGAGCAGTTCCCTGCAGCCCAACCACTTGGGCACTCGAGCCTTGCAGTCGCACCCTGCCATGAGAACTCGTCCTCCAGCAATGTCTTTCTGGATCCCAGCAGAGAAGCAAGGATTTGGACAAGATGTGCTTTTTCTGGGAGAGCTGCTTTATTTTTCCTATTTTATTTTTGGCAACTGCTTTGGTTTAAGAGGCACGTCGTAGGGAATTCTTCTCTCAAAACAAATTTGTCCTTGACAGAACTTCACTGATTGGAACAGTTACATCTGGTATGAATTTGACCAATTATCCCTTCAGTTTGGGTAAACAACACTTAGCTGCTTTAGCATCATTTGCTCAGATAATCAATACAAACAGCAGACATACGGAAATGAAGGCAAATCTATTGCATAGCTCCACTGGATGCAGCTGAGGATATATGCTGTAACACTTGGGCAAGATTACAGATGTGCTACAACCTGAAAATTTATAATATGTCTCTCTCAGCAAAGGACTGTTCCTGGCTTTGATTATGTATATGCTCAACAGAACAATTTCTAATGTTCACGACTTCCACTCTTGTTTTTTCAGGACAATTGGTACAAAAGCAAAGTACCTTTGGTGCTTAATAGTGTGCAGGATTACACAGCATTAGAAAGATGACCTTTTTATTCTTCTCCACAAGTTACATAAAGTGCTTGTAAAACATGCTGAGCATTGCTCTCTGGGCTGCTGAGTGGCAGAGAAATTATAGCAGCTGAAAGGAAAAGGTATAGGTTAGATAACTATTTTAAGAGAACTCTTTTCAGCCTTTTCTAGCAGCGGCTAGCATTTTATTTATTGTACATTTGGAAAAAGTGGTACACTGAATCTTACTCCATGCATCAGCCGTGGGGAGAGAGAGATTCTGCTTGAGAAACATGTTCCGTTTTGTAAATATTAAAAACTTGCACAAGATTTTTGCATATGCTTACTCGGTGCTACAGCTACCACACAGGCTGAACTCTTCTTTAGAAACGCTACCTGCCTTTATATCACTTGGCCACACATGGCTCAGGTCAGAGTGGTCACACATCTTGGCCTTGGATGATATCTAGGCCTCTCCTAAAGAACGGCATCCCTGTGCCCATCTGTCCTGGGATCAGTACTGAACACCTTCCCCTCTTTCTCTTGCTGCAGCAACCAAGCTAATATTAAAAAAAAACAAAACAAAACAAAACCACCAAACGAACAGCAGCAACCAAAAAAAAAAAACCAAAAACAAACAAACCAACCAAAAAAAAAAACCCACACCAACTGTATTGGAGCTGAGAGTAGATGCAAATTATGCTCTGATGGGTCAGGAAGGTCCAAACCCGTGTAATGCATAGCTAGACACACAAGAGAAAGGGAAACCTGTGGCAAAAAGGATTTAAATCGGTACAGAATCCTGTCTACGTTCTCTGTCAAAAAGGGATCCTCTAGCAGCTTCTAGGAACCTCTCATGAGAGCTCAGGCCATAGTGGTTCTCAGGGTCTCCATCTGGAGATGAATGGCTTTGTTATTTGTCCCCTACCACTTCAATTGGAGTTCAACCCTAGAAAAGCAGTTTCTTGGCTGATTTCAGGACACTATGTCCCAGGTTATCACCAAGAACAAGTCACTCATTTCTAACAGCTCTTCTTTGCTTAGCCATATGTTTCTCCTATTTGAAATTTTAGCAAGAAAAAAAAAAAAAGGAGGAGAGAAGTCACAAGGTAGACCTTCAAACAACTAAATGGTCTTTCACTCATGGGAACAGTCAGGGAAACAGTGTGTTGTTTGACATGGACGTGGGCAGACATGCACTGCGTAGTCACAGCCAGGTTACCCTCTCAGCAGAAAGGAGATAACACTATCAGCATCTTACCTTCCTCAGGTCCTTGTCCTGTAAACACTTCTGGCCTCTCACTTCTACCTGCTGAAGCTGCTCTGGACATGCAAACCCCCCAGGTATTTGAAGTCCACCATTATGTCACTAGAGGGGATGCAAGAGTTGCATTGAACCTGGGTATTCATCCTCGTAGATAAGGACTAGGCAAGAGGGAAGGGAGCAATATCTCCTTCTCGGAGTTTCCTCTCCCCATCAAGTCTCTTCCAGCTTAGAATCACACATGATAACTACATTTCTCAATTAATATAGTCCTTGAAAAAATCAGCTCCCCTTGGTAGAGCCATACTGGACTAAAATAATGAGCCGCCTTCTTGTCAGAGAATTAAGAACCTCACACTCTGACCTTTGAGTGACCTTCAGGAACTCCCTCTTCTCCCTGTTTTCTCAGTGTCTTTTCATTATTTGTTCTCCTTCATGAATTTCTCCTTGTAGACAGCTGCTTCTCCAGCACCCTGGAGAAGGTAGTATACCAGCAATTTTGACAGGAAGGGTGAAAGAGAAAGTGGATCAGTGACAGGCTCAGGGGAGGATCAGGGGTGACAGACTCCTGTAGCAAGGTGGTCCATGCTGTAATCTGAGTACTGCACCAGTTTGTGGAGTGCATCCTGCGGGTGTACATAAGTGGGGCAGTGGGTCATGGGACTGGTAATGGATACAACTTTCCACAATCCCTACTACTCCAGTACTAGCACCATAATCGCACAGGATGGGAAGCTACATACTGTGTTTCATACTTCTACTTGCATTCGGAAAGGTTATTGCAATTGTCAGCACTCTCATGACCCAGTGTCTCAATTACTACGGCTTCAGGGACTGACAGTCTTAATTTAGTGCAGAATTCACAGCCTTCCTTGTTATCACAAAAAAAACATTAGAACCAGAAATGGATATATACTCTTTGTTCAGCTGCTGCAAGTTAGCTGCAGTACACTTGCATCACCACAGCACAGAAGCAGCAGCCAGAAGAGCAGAGCAAGGGAGGCCACAATCCGTACCAGCCCTCTACAGCCCTGAACCATGTGAGGGAATGGCTTTTTATTCCATCACTAAATAGGATGAGCAAAATGGAAAAAAAAAAAATCCCTGTTGGCCTTTCAGAGGCATCACAAAATTGACTAAGGATGCTATTTTATTCTTGTTAAGTTTAGTTGGCACCATAATTTTATTTGCATTTGATTCACAAACACAATAAATGGGAAGATATAACACTAGACAAAGGCAAGTGTTACGTGACAGGAGTGTTAATCTCACAAAACAATCACCTGCATCAAGTGACTGGGGCAAGAAATAACAGTCTTTCAGTAGCAGTTTGGTGTGTCACACACTTATTACAAATTACATCATATCATTCCATAAAGAGCTGTTGAAATATTTATTTGAACTATATATCTTTTTTTTTCCCAAGATAAATACAATCTAAGTTGATGTCGAAGATTATTTCGTAATATTTCTGTATTGCACCCAGTACTCTTAACATAGCAAATCTCTCTCAGTCAGATACAGTATTTCATGTGTTAAAAGCTTTAATTATTACCACATAATGTGCATTAATTATCTATGAGCTCTATTTGAAACTTGGGTGTTGTTTTTATCTAAAGTGCAATCTGCTGGCCACAAAAATGTGTGCAAGTGTGGTTTGATTTGATTTACTAACCAAAGAAGAACCCACAATTTCATTAAGAAATAGCTGAGGAAGGGAAGCTTTCTTCATTAATAAAAACAATTAACGAGTTGCCCAGCTGTGTTACAAAGCAGTCTGCTACTTCTAGGCTGGCACCCCAGCAGAATAATAATCCGGTGCTAATTGGGATAAATTAGGCGGGACATTTAGGGTTTGATTCTTGTTTAAACTCATCTCCATTCACAAGCCAATTCATTTCAAAAATTTACTTAAAAATAAAATAAAAGCTTGATTTATTCCGAAGCATCAGCTGGTCAAACCTTTGCAATATGAATGTTTCTGAGGACTCTGAGGAAAGTCTACCAAGGAAGAGTGCAGCCTCATGCTGCCAGTGGGCCTGTCACAAAAAAGCGTGTACCATTAAGGGAAATGAGCTGTAATTCCTGCTCCTTCATCCTTGCTCTCCGAACAAACATGGCAAGAAAAGAAAAGCATTGCTCTAAGCCAGGAACAGTAAGTGGGGCTCAGGGATCTGATCCTGCAGTAGCTGTGGAGCCAGACTGCTTGCAGGATCTTCAGGGAAGCATTAGGGCCTGCTAAGCACCTGTGCCTCCTCCCTGCCACCTTGATGGTGCACAACCTACAAATGAGAAAAGTACTGATGCTGAATGGCTTCTCATGGGATAACCCCTCCCCCACCACCCCCAGTAGCTGCTTCTTGTATTCCTTGAGTTCTCTGAGTGAGCTCCTCTTAGAAAAAGAGAAAATCAAGAGCAAAACAGAGAAACAAGAGGTGACTCAGAGACACACAACAAAAATCCAAAGTCCCAGGTTGTATGGTTAGTCCTGCTTCTTAGGAGTTACCGTGGCTCCCCAGCCATGTATGTAGTACAGCTGCTGATTCTCACATGCAGAAAGCTCCTCCACACAGACTGTTTGGATTTGAGTCAGCTGCTACTGTGAGGCAATTGGATTCCCTAGTATCCTATCTGCAAACACAGTGCTCGTATTGCTTTGGTTCTCTCTGCTTAACTTCAGCTACTTGCCGCAGTCCGCATGCTCAGAGCATGCCCAGCAGACACCAGCGAAACCTGGGTCATCCCAAAATGACACCACTTAGCTTAAAACTGCTACATTACCTGACTCATAACCATTGTATTTATTTGCTTGACTCTAGCTTTCAACCCTAGGTGATTAACTAAGACTTTCATTCATCTTTGGGTATTTAAAGTATGAAGCTTTAGATTCTTAGAAGTCCTTAGGCAGCTGATGGAAGAAATTATTTCTAGCGGGGAGTTCAGAAATACGTCCTTTCCTGACTTATCTCCCACATGTAAAGATATCTCTATCCTTTATCTGATGCTCTGTCCCAACAAACAAGATCACACAGTAAGTCGGGAAAACAGGTGCCGCAGGTCAGGGTGTCACCTTGTAGTGATGCAGACATAGTACAACTTACTCAAGTCAGTTAACTTAAACTGAGCATAAGAGAGTAAAAAGAAACCATTATGTCGACTTTGGTATAATTTTCCGCTTCCTACTCATAAGTTATTCGCCATAATCAGTCAGACAGCACCCATCCTTTCATGTGAGGCATTCTTTCAATTGGCAAACAAAGCAGCCTGGGGCAAACAAACAAAATTACTTCTTGCTTAGTGAAATTATATTTGCCAAGCCACACAACTGAGTAAACATCCTGAAGGAAAATCATTTGTCATAACCAAATGTATCAAAATGTAAATATTATATAAAGAATGTAAATATCCCTTGAAGGTGCCCCATAAATAAAATGACGGCAAAATTAGTGTATTAGCTCAGGTACTACATGTATAGTATGGTAGTCATCAATCTGTACAGGTAAAATTCAAAGAAAAAGCAATGTAATCGATCAAATCTGAAGCTTTCCTGAAAATGGAGGGAAAATTGCCTTTTAGATGATATACAGCACAGCACGACTGCATGACCATTGACTTTTAATCAGCTGGGACACAGGCAAAGCCCACCGACCATGAAGAATTTTCCTGTTACTGGTGGGAATTTTTTTAGGATTTATTATTTTGCATATGTCTGACAACAGTGTTTCAGCACATGGTCTCTTTTTGAGATATTTTTTGCTTAACGGCTATAGTTTTACACAATCTGCCCATGCAGCTGTGTAACTCTGCTCAACACTTGTGGATTACTTCCAAGGTCACTCTTAACTAGCAAAAATATTTCTTTCATTGTCTTTTTTATAGAATAAAGCATGTTATACCAGAGCTGGTGAACTACATAGATTAAAATGGAAACTCTAAAGGACTGCCTCTGACCTTCACAGATTTAGGTCAAACCTAGCTATGAAAGTTAGCAACCTCATCTCCAAGAAAAAAAAAAAAAATTAGATCTATCAAAGACTGAACCGAAGGTATCAATGCTCCATATTTCACGTCCCTCATATGGCAAATTGGATTACAATCGCAGAAATACGCCTTCAAATGGGAAATACAGTGGGGAAAAAACTAATGTGAATTGGCACAGTGAAGAAGCCCTTATGAGATAGTTCCACTATAATACAGTTTCCTCAACATAATTACTCAGGCACAACCTCTGCATATAATGAAAGACAGTACTTTTCCTATTTGTCCTTGTTACACATGTCAGAAACCATTACTGATCCGCTCAAACAGCCCTGCTGGGTACACACCAACTGGTTTGTACTGCAAGGCATGGTCACTTGCTTTTGGGACTACAACTGAAAAAGCCTAATTCCTTCTCCCACTCGAAGGACAGGTATGAAGGAGGCATCTGGGACAATGTCCCCTCTGCTCTCTCAGCTCTGTCTGCATGTCCAGGGACATAACTCCTTTGCTCCCCACAAATTGCTGACCTCTGTCATTACTCACTACACAGGCTAAGCCTTTTTTTTTCCTTTTTTTTAGTGGCCCCTTTTGTCTTCATTCTGCTGTGCCGGGGCCATGGACAGTGCCTATGGCAGTGCCAGGCAAACCCTCTCAGAAGGGCTGTTATGGCACTGGGTTGCGAAACTCTCCTTGTTGTCTAACAGAGGAATCCTTATCCCATGCTGACAGCACCAAGTGGTCTTACCTCGTGGCTCTGGGCACACCATGCCACCTCCTGGAACCCAGGGCTGTGCTAAAAGACACCCAGTATCATTTGGGTGAATTTGCTGTTAGAACCACAGCCAAACCTTGAGTCACCTGTAAATCTCACCTGCCTGAAATAGGGCAGGTGCAGCAGTGCAGCTCAGGATGTATCCTCTGCCCTGCACCTGCATCCTTCTTTGTCACAGCCCAGTGGGCTCAGCACTTGGAAGGGAGATGCAGTGTCCCTGTGCTCTCAAGGTGACAAGATGCTGGGAGCTGGGTGAGGGAGCAGCTCACCTTCAGCCTGGAAGTCCCTGTCATGAGCCATCTGTGACTCCTCCCAGGAGTAGGTGATAGTGGAGGTATAGCATGACCATAAAATGCTGTATTTTCTGCCCAGTCGTTAGGTGAATACTGTCTTTTACAGCATGGCTATATGTTGCCTGGATTGATGGAGTCTTGATCTCAGCTAGGGGGTCCAAACTCAGCCACAGTTAAAATAAAATAAATGACTTAACAACAGGCTTTGTGGGCTTTTGACAGCTGCTTCTTTGGAAAACAAGCCTGGGAAATGCCTATGCAACTCAGAGAGGGACTGGGAGGTTGTACTGCTCTTAGTAAACAGAAGAAAAGCAAACCATATTACACTATTTCGTGGTCTCCAGAATGTGTAAAGAGCTAGCACACAGGATAGCATAATAACATGTCAGTAAAATTAAAGTACAGATCACAGCTGGAAAAAGCAAGCATTTGATCACATTCGGAGGCACTTTCTATAGTGCCAGAAAGATGACAGCTTTATGGCCTTTAAGTAATAGGTTAACTAATGTACTTTACCTTGTATTTCAAATAAGTTTAATAGTAAAAGAGGAGAATCATGATTCTCTACCTATTATGTAGCTGAAGGGCATCAATCACATATAATTTTGAAATGTTTCATTTTTCAAATGAATTGGAGCTTAAACCACTGCAATAAGAAGTTGGCATCTTTTCACTGAGGCACAGTTATAATTTTGTTATATAGCAATGTGAGTTACAAAATGAAATGTTAAAATTACCCAGACCAGTAGATAAAGCATTTACAGAAAATCTATCTGGCAAAGAGGGCATGATTTGTTTAAAACACTGCCTGAACAGATGTAACAAATACAAGATGACGTATCTTCAGCCCATCTTCAATGGTCTACTTCAGTTTAATTAATTTTCTTCACCTCCTTATATAAAACTTAAAGTCTGTGAAGATACTGGCAGCCTTAGAGAACGAAACTGTCTACCTGCTGCAGTACAATGGATTGAAGAGATCAGGTCTTCGTCTTCTTTGTGTTGCACTATCACCACGACTCAGAAAATGGAAGAGTGTCTTTCATGTTACCTTAGCTGGGCTGTGTGTGTCCCAAGAATAAATAGCATAGCATAGCACAGCATAGCATAGCACAGCATAACATAGCATAGCATAGCATAGTATAGCATAGCATAGTATAGATACATAGCATAGGACAGGTCAGGAGGCAGAAGGCAAAGGTGACAGTCATTTTTCTGCCATGCTGCACAAACTGGAGCAACAACAGACCTGTCCTTTCCATAAATACCAGCTATCACTTTTACTAGTACAGCTGATACCAGCCCAGGTTTGCAGGCATTCACACTCAATATTGAGTTATACTGTCAGATCTGAAGACACTAAGTCTGGGCCTAAGCTTCCTAGCAGCCTCAGCGATGGTGTCAGTACGTTTCCCTGGGATCATGTCGAGGTGGACACCCCACAACCAGGGCAATCCCATCCCTACACGTGATTTAGAACAAAAATCGTCTTTCTGCACTTTGTTCGCCTGCTTGAATAATTTGAAATAGCTGGTGCTCAGCAGGCACAGGCAGCGATGCCTGCTGAAGCAGGGCCTATATGCTGAACGCTCATTTTACTTTTATGTCCTTTGTCCTGGCATAGCGGTATCAGGTTCAACACTGCACAAGTTTTCCTGTGGAGAGTTTGGGACAAAATGAGACCTGTGCTACTCAGAGCTGCCTCAGGCCTTCTCTGGACAGCTGTAATCCTTACAAGAAGCAAATCAAGCAAGGTTCACCACCACTTTTAACCATAATGCCTACTACCAGTACCCTTACCGCTTTTACAACAGATACTACATGATCTTCTTCCTCCCCCAAACTTCAGCGTTTTACAAATAAGCCTTGCTCTTATGAAGAAAATGGGAAAATACAGCAGCCCTTTGAAAGAAGAGGCCCAGATCACAGCCTGAGTGACTTCATATTTTTATAATCTTCATTGGAAAAGTGCACAGCATTTATCTTATCTTTGAGGCCTGCCAGCCATTTCACTGCCGCATGCTGCTGGATTTATCAGTGCCATAGCAGGATGCAATTGAGATGCACTGCCCTCACACATGCTAACAGCCTGACTTTCCTGGTGAAGAAGAAGAAATAGATAAGGGAGGACACTTGATCTTCTCAAGAGTTCAAATCTAGATCTACAAAAGAAAGAAGTCCGGGAACACTTTGTAGACAACAAGCAGAAGGTCTGACAGGTGCACAGCTTCTGAGATGGCAAACATAGGCAGTACAAACCTTACGGAGGAAAAAATCTCTTAATTTAGGAAATCACACCAGCTCACATGAAAGGTACATAGAAAACATATGCTTTTAAAACTTGCCCCAGCCAAAGAACACCTCAGGCTGCCTGCAGAATCATGGTTTGCTCAGCATAGGCACACTATTCATTCTTTACCTCACGTCACACTATAATGTTTTCCTTCTGGGGTTTTTTTTTGTTTTTTTTTTTGTTGTTTGTTTGTTTGTTTGTTTCACAGCAGTTGTGTAGAGCAATCTCAACCCCTGGTTTAAGCCATCCCCTGTGTGACACATCTCTGAAGAAATATCCTGCCCACGTGCCCTGCTTTTACACTCCCTGCTGCACAGATGCTATTAGTTACTCTGGACACAAGGTGATGGGCCACACACACCTTTCACACACTGCCCTGACCTCAGGATGAATTTCAACTCATTACAATGCAAGGTAGTCGTAAAACGTCCATTATGCCAGTCAATCTCCATATTAGTAGTCCTTCTCTAAACCTCCCTTTGCAGGTGTACAGCACCAGCTGCTCAAGGAGCATCCACTGACACGTGGCTGACACTGCTTCCAAGGCCACCCCCTGTCCCTGGAGCTGCCTGCAGCTCAGGCTCAGCCATAGTCTTTTCCTTAACGCCCTTGAGACCTTCTCTGAAACATAATCAAAAGTAGCTACTGCGTTATTATTTGTTGCCCTATTTCCTCCTTCCATATTAAAGTAAAAGCAATGGCAGTGTAAGTATAAACTACTGTCTTGCATCACTTTGGTATACCTCAAGGTACTAATCCCTAGCAAAGGAGGAGAATTTAGTACCTTTCAGGAATTTAACTGCTGTGATGTACAGCCAACAGTCACGTAAAAAGCCCAAGTGTCCCTCTCTCACACGTTTAGGAAAGAGTTCCCCAGAGGACAGGAGAACATTTTCCTCTAAAGATCTGTCTTCATAAACATTTTCCTCCCTCTGTTGATGGCTGTTTGAAAAATATTGTTTTCCATGTTCCTGTTAGCAATAAATGTCTAGCAAATGTATAGAGCTACACCATATAAGAGCTTGTCATACTTTTTGTTTCTTTCTTAAAAATACAAAGCGAATTTAGTTTCAAATGTTCAGAAATTACAGGAAGATAAATACACTGGATGCATATATCTCAAGGATAAGGTCTCATGCATACTGGGTGGCGTTCTGGTTCGAGGCATAAGACATAAGGAGTATTAAACTGGCTGCACATAAACACATTTTCTTTATCATAGACTTTATACAACATCAGGGATTCAGCTTACATTTTCTGTAACTGTTAATTAAGAATGAACTGCAGATGTGTTTTCCAATATTAATTTCTCTGATATAGGAATGCTGAAATTTAGTATGCAAGGTATGGTCTTCTGTCTAACCAAAACATGCTCAGCCAAAATTAGTCTTGTTAAAAACATCTAAAACTCTAGATCTAAATCTAGCTTTATTGTTACTCATTATTCTGCAATTTAGTTCTGCTAATTGTTAAGCCTGTACTTGGTAACACAAATGTGCAATGGCATGCAAATTTTGTCCATGAACTTTTGCCTTTTTATTCTGTAAATATGTCATTTGCAGCACTTATCATTTAGAAAGAGAATGGGACTTTCATTCTTATGGGCTACCTAGTGCTTGCTGGCTCCATAGCCCAAACCACAAATTTTTGAAACCTTGCTTGTCTGCAGAGGTGTACAAGCTACTGGGCTACAGGTTGCCTAAAAATATGACTGATGCTTTTTATGTTTCCAGGGTCAGATAAAGAGATTTTTTCAAAATAGCAGAAACATAGAAACATATGTCTAATCTGCAGCTAGGCAGTTTTTTTTGAGGGGTACGAATTATGCCACAGTTCAGTCCTCATTATTTTAAATTCATTTGGTGACGCACAGCTAGCAGTGAAGACCAGCCAGTCCCATTTCTGAACAGTGATACATGTACCAAAGGCATCTTGACACTCCTTTGAGGAGCAAGTGCAAAAACACTAATTTGAAAAACTGGAGGGAACTTTCCACTGACATTAAACTGCCAAGGATCTGAGAAGACATATTTTTTCCTTGGGTTCCTACGTAGTCTTGTCCCAAAGAGTTCTCTCAGAAGAATTTACTGGAATTAAGGATTTACAATCCTGTCTCATCTGGACTAGACTGGAGCAGCATAAAATGCGATGAGAGCAAAAACAAAAATTAAAAAAAAAAAAAATTAAAGGGAAAAAGTGTATTTGGTAGGCAGAAAAAAAAGTGTTAATTTATTTACAAAAGGTATGCTACACAAAGCACAGCTGTATGCAGATAATATTATTTCCCTAAAAGAATGTGAGAAAACCTGTAAAGACGAAATCGCAAACTGGAAACACAAGACTTGCCTGTAAAATGGGTGCCAAACACCTCACAATTAAACATAACCCTGTATCAGCACAGTAACATTCGAATCAGAGGGGTTTCCATTTACTTTGGTGGGTTTTGCCTTGTATCTTGTTATTTTGTGTCAGTTCATCATTGGAAATCAAAAGACCTCTACAGTTCAGAAACAACTGAGGAAACTCTGCTGTTGGTATGCTCCACTGAGGCAAACAACAGCAGAAAAATGTGCCATCCTTTCCTTCCCTCTGGTAAGCCCTGGAGAAAACAATGTTTCCAACCACCAGTCCCAACATATTTACAATTTACTTTCCGCACATATTCATGAATTAGACCTTTCTGTCAATACCTCATATTTTCAGTTTACCTAATGTTATTACTGTACCTACTTATGTCCTAAAGAATCCCTAATTAATCAAATTATCCATCTAGTGTGATTACTAGTGGTAACTGACCCTGGAGGTTGATTAATACCTTCACAAATTATTCAGGAAAGCTCTTGAAAAAGCCTAAAAATTTACCCTTTTTGCAACCACAAAGTGCCTTATGAGGCCCACAGCTGCCTAAGGGTTGAATATAATCAATAATCCATAAAGATAATTGTTCCCACATGACTGGTGAACAACCTCAAGCTGAGTGCAAAAGGGCTAACACAGTAATTGATGTTTTTGTTGGGTTTCTACACTTAATGCGATTTGCCTTGAACAAGCCGACTCATCCCTTCTGTTGGACAGTAAATATAGATTTAAGCTTTCCTCCAGGGTATTTCATATAAAGGGAAAACATACTTTATGGTCTGTTGTTAGTTAAAAGCCTGAGTTTAGCAAAATTTATATTTTAATTGCCCAAGATATAGTAACTAATAACACTAATACTTTACAGGCATATAGTAAATTCCATCTCATATGTTCTTCCAAGTGATTAACTTTCCAGCATTGCTTTGAGGCAGCTAATTATATTTATCCCAATTTAACAGATGAGGAAATCATTACAGCCAATGTCATGTGTTCAGAGCATTGAGTCAGGATTAAAAAATCAGACAATTGTCTTAGAAATACTAAGACACACATTTTTAGCATGTTGATTTTTTTTTTTTTGGTAAGCTTTTTGTGTTTTCAGCTTCTATTGGGCTCAGAAGTCTTAACATCAGGGCTTTCTCCAAAATACTAAGAGGTAAAAAATCCAAGGAAACTTGAACATCTTTCTGATATCACACAACCTGAATCTTTAAGGGAAAGAGAAAATATGATGTGCCTTACTGTAAAACAGGGAAAGGAAACTCAAAGTTTGCTAGCATAAACCAGCACTCAGATCTCTCACCACTGTGTCTTTCGTTATTCTCAAATTCAACAAATGTGCCACAGGAGTACAGCTTATCCTCTGTTTTGTTCCCTTGGACTTTCCACACTGTAGAGGAGTTTCAGCAACAACATTTCTGGCTTTAGATTTAACTTTGAAAGAGTAGCATACATGAAACAGAAGTAGAATCATTACTGAGTGGCTTCAACCCAAGTGTCCTCTCCGTGTTAGTGCACGGGCCAACTCCTCACCTCAGGTAGGCTTCACAGATTCAGGGTTTCTTGGCTTGCCAAGCCGCCAAGCGCTGCTGGCAGGTGGGCACATCAGCAAGGGAAATAAGCACTATCATTTAAAACAGTGAAAATACGGCCATTCAAGCTCTCGTTAATCTTATTAGAGTGCAATACTTCCAAGTACCTTCACTAAAATGGTACTTCCTTATATCACTGCTGACTGCATTACAAGGAGATAATTCCTGAAGCTATTTTTCTTCAGAGGGATACTCAGAGAGATGGAGAAGAGCGGTGAAACCAAGCTGTGGAAGTTTTCTCTTTCTGGAAGGAATGAGGCTCATAAGCAAGCACAGAAAAAGCTAATAACTCAAGATTCAATTGTCACGAATAAACAGGAAGTGTTACTAAGCTATTATAAAGGTATCAAAACATTTAATCACATACATATGCTTAAAATATAAAAAGAAGAAAATAACCTCATAAGAAGCCAGTAAATTACTGAAGCTTGGTTGTGTCTTTTGAAAGAATACAAGTCTGATGCTTCCTCTTGTTCTTCTTACATCTTTCTCATCCTACACTTTTGTCTCTTCATTTCCCTTATTGAGATCTGCAGACATTAATATTTTGTCCAAACAACGTTTCATCATGTTTGGTAGAGGAGAAAAGGTTTCTGCTTGACTTTACAAATCTCAGGTGATATCACAATCCCAGAGCTTTTCAAACATATTTTTTTTCCTCCCTCGCTTCTCTTCCCCACAGGTCTGTAGGATTCCCCTCTCAAGAGTTCTTTGTTGCTGTATCTTCTGTACTTTACAATGCTAATTGTCAGATTCATAAAAACAGCAGCACACAGATGGTTCCCTTCTTGCTCCAGGTTTTTGCAGGTCTCCACACTGGCCTATCAGAAGGAAAATGAAATATATATGGATTTACCAGTCAGTTCAATAATACTTCATGACCAAAACTGCTCTATGTTGACTAGTGATGAAGGTAACTGCGAGAGAAACAGTATTGTCCTTCAGGCCCTTGAAACACTCAAGTGTCCCTGAAGACCAAAGGTGAAGGATTACATCAGCCTCTGTCAGGAATGGTAGAGTTGTGCCCATCTTTGAACTGCAAATCACTGATCTAACATGGGGTTGAAAAATCTATTTGTCTCCTCCTGCAGTTACAAATCAAACATCAGGAGAAGGCTGTAGCTGCTTTTGGCTAAGGTGGCACCTTGTGGTGGTCACACAGTGCTTTCCTAGCATCACAAACTCTGAACTCACACACTCTTTTGCTACCAGTTCAACTTCCCCCTTTATTATTAGCCTTTAAGCTGTCCTGAAGAACTCTGTATCTTTTTATTTACTCCATAGTATGCAGAGCAAACTCTTGATGATGTAAACAAATAAAAGACAGAGGATGTTTTGTTAATATGTAGGTGTTTTATTAATATGATGGAACACCTTATCCTTGGTGCCATCTCAAGGCATACCAAGGATAAGAGGGTTGTTAGGGGCAGTCAACATGGCTTCACCAAGGGGAAGTAATTCTTGACCAATCTCATAGACTTATGAGGGCATAACCAGGTGGATAGATGATAGCAAAGCTGTGGATGTGGTCTACCTTGACTTCAGTAAAGCAATTGACACAGTCTCCCACAGCATCCTCACAGCTAAACTGAGGAAGTGTGGTCTGGATGATCAGGTAGTGAGGCGGACTGCAAACTGGGTGAAGGAGAGAAGCCAGGGAGTTGTGGTCAATGGGGCAGAGTCTAGTTGGAGGCCGGTATCTAGTGGAGTGCCTCAAGGGTCAGTACCGGGGCCAGTACTATTCAATATATTCATCGGTGACTTGGATGAGGGACCAGAGTGCACTGTCAGCAAGCTTGCTGGTGACACCAAACTGGGAGGAGTGGCTGACACGCCAGAAGGCTGTGCTGCCATCCAGAGAGACCTGGACAGGCTGGAGAGTTG
>VWYH01007288.1:495227-515252 GCA_013399365.1 Pampusana beccarii
GTGAGTGTCACGAGGATGGAGCCAGGGTCTTCTCGGTGACAACCAATGGTAAGGCAAGGGGTAATGGGTTCAAACTGAAACATAAAAGGTTCTATTTAAACTTGAGAAGAAACTTCTTCGTGGTGAGGGTGACAGAACACTGGAACAGGCTGCCCAGGGAGGTTGTGGAGTCTCCTTCTCTGCAGACGTTCAAAACCGGCCTGGACGCCTTCCTGTGTAACCTCATCTGGGTGTTCCTGCTCTGGCAGGGGGATTGGACTAGATGATCTTTTGAGATCCCTTCCAATCCCTAATATTCTGTGATTCTGTGTGCCTTTCGTGGCAAGAAGGAAAAATAAATACTTGCTGAGACATTTTACCAGTGGTGGCAACAATATTCCAAGGTTTAGGATACTTGCTGCCACCTATCTTCATCTTGTTTTCTAGATACGTTAGAGATTTTAGCCACTGTAATTATATGGGGGGAAAAATCCACAGAAGCAAATATAAGGTTTCAAATAATTAAGGCAAAAAATATGACTTGCAATATTCCCCAGCACTGTCACCTTTCTGCTTTTCAGCACATAAGCCCATTTAATTGCATGTCAAATAATAGGGAAACCTCCTGACTATTGTATTCCAAATATCTCCTGTAATCTCTCTGATAATTTAATAACGGATTCTTCTTTCACATATTAGCAGCTTTGACAACCTGACCCAGTAGAAATATTTCTACTCACCATAAAAAATTCCAGCACTATTTTAGGAAAACCATAATGACAAAAAATTCATGGAGGTGAGAGGTATACATCTTAAGTAAACATGAATGATTAAAAAAAAAAGATTGTACTTGTTTGGTAAAATTAGTACTTTTAAAGTACACTGAGTATATTAAGGTGGCCTAGCAATTCTCTACTGCATTATGGACCAAGTTTTATTTACTTCCTCAAAATAGGTAGACCTACTTAAGTCCTTAGGTCTCCAGATTTCATTTAATTTCTTATTGTGGAAAAGAAGTGTTTAGTTTTGTCAAATATATTGACACATAATGTTGAGCTATTTCCTTTCCCAAAGTAAAATATACTTGGAGGAATATGGAAGTCATGCTCTTTGGAAATCCTTTTCCTTCCCTCTGACCTTGCTACGTGTATTTTAGGCAAAACAGACAGGCACAGGTCTTTATTGTCGTACCTTAGCAGGAACAGAATAATGTGAATTTAAGGTCTCTGTAATCTAGTGAAGGAAAGAAGAATGAAAAACTTTCTGGAAGGAGAAGACAGGAAAATTCAAAGAGAACTATGTGATATCATTCCACTGCTTAAAAGTAGCTTGAAAAACAGGAGCCTTCACATCACCCCTGTATTTAACAGTCCTCTGCAAATCACAAATCAGTTCTATCTGCCCTTGCATTCCAACAGATCTAAATCCTTCTGTCCCACTCCCTGCCCCAGCTCAGCTTTTAAATCATTTATTTCCTCTACAACAACCTCACACTTTATTCCCTGCCCCCCACACACACTCTGTTCCTTGCCCTCTCCCAGTGTTCCCTTCGAAGATCTGTATTTCGCTAATTCCTGCACTACTGCACTGGCACACCGTTTGCCACTGTACCATCTGTGCTGGAACACCGTCCATTTTCCACGGACCCTAACCCAGACGAGATGCCTTCATGGAAGATGTGTTCTAACTGATGTAGGTGTACCAAACAGTGGTAACTGGGTCTTTGTCATAAAGTGATGCCTCCATCTAATACAATCCCAGCCTCCAGCTATTTTCACCTCAGGAGCTCCCTGAGTTGGGTGAGGCAGGTATTTAGGAATTGTCAATGTATGCCTCTTCCATGGACTGGTTCCGTCTCCCCTTTAGCCTGTAGTTTTATCATCCACAATGGACATAGGCACTTTGTTCACAGACTGACTACCCACTGAGTGAAATACATCTTCTATTTTGTTTCTAACCTGCCTCATAAAATCTATGTTAAATGCCTCTCTGACTTCTGTTGGAAGAAATAGTGAATATATATCTATTCTATCCTTCTCTTCACATTGGCTCATGATGTTCTGTGCCTCTGTCTTATTCCCTTCTGTACAGGTTCCTTTTCCAGTACTGAAAAGTCCTGGTTTACTTGGTGCTCACATGGAAATTGTTCAATACACATATCATTTTTCCTGCCCTTCACAGAACCTTTTTAGCTCTAACATCTTTTGAAAATAAGGCGATTTGTGCTTTATGTGATACTTATGATATGGGCAAACCGTGAGTTCAAACAATGCCATTACAACATTTTCTGGTTTGTTCTCTGTTTTCTTTTAATGATCCTTAACATTTGTACTTGCTTCTTCAACCACTACTCAGCACTGAGACTGACATTTTCATCGAAATATTTATTTTAACCTCAAGATCTTACTCTTGAGAGGTAATGGTCAGCTGATGGTCACCATTTCATGTGCAAAGTTAGGGGGTTTCATCTATGTATCCTTTCATTTATCTACACTGAATTTCACCTGTCATTTCATTCTCTGATCTTGTAAGATCTTTCTGCCAGTCTCCACATTCAGCCCTTGCACTTGTTCTTAGTCCTGCTACAAATAAATTTGCAACATTAGCAACCTTTGTTATGCACTGTTCATCCCTTCCTCCAGATTGTTTATGAATATGTTGAACAGCCCAAATGCACATTCAGGGATCCACTGGTAACCTCCCTCCACCACCCTCATCCCCTCCAACCATTTATTCAAACTTTGGGTTTCAAACCATCAGCAATAACAGGACTGTGTTTTACTCCATTACTTATGTTTCTTTCTCTTTTTTTTTTTTTTTTTTTTTTGTGAGAAGATCTCTTCAAAACCTTACAAGACTTCAAATGGGGTCTGTCAGCCAGACCATCACACCCACATTCCCATTGTCCACCCTAAGGATCTCCAGCAGGCAAAACCTCTCCTTACCAAGGCCACATAAACATTTATGAAGTAGATGAGACTCATCCAAAATGTCCACTAACTGTGATCACAGAATCACAGAATGTTAGGGATTGGAAGGAACCTCAAAAGATGATCCAGTCCAATCCCCCTGCCAGAGCAGGAACACCCAGATGAGGTTACACAGGAACATGTCCAGGTGGGTTTCGAATGTCTCCAGAGGAGACTCCACAACCTCCCTGGGCAGCCTGTTCCAGTGTTCTGTCACCCTCACCAGGAAGAAGTTTCTTCTCATATTTAAGTGGAACCTCCTGTGTTCCAGTTTGCACCCATTGCCCCTTGTCCTATCACTGGTTGTCACCAAGAAAAGCCTGGCTCCATCCTCGTGACACTCACCCTTTATATATTTATAAACATTAATGAGGTCAATCCTCAGTCTCCTCCAAACTAAAGAGACCCAGCTCCCTCAGTCTTTCCTCATACGGGAGGTGCTCCACACCCTTAATCATCTTTGTGGCTCTACACTGGACTCTCTCCAGCAGTTCCCTGTCCTTCTGGAACTGAGGGGCCCAGAACTGGACACAATATTCCAGATGCGGTCTCACAAGGGCAGAGTAGAGGGGCAGGAGAACCTCTCTTGATCTACTAACTACCCCCCTTCTAACCCACCCCAGGATACCATTGGCCTTCTTGGCCACAGGGGCACAGTGCTGATCCTTAAGCATTTTGCATTAATTTCCTCTGTGTGGAGGTTGGGCACCAGCTCCACTGCTCCCTGGCACTCTTTTTAAGAACTGGGGTCAGTGCAATCCTGCTGGCTAAGTTAGGTGTACCTTAGAGATCCTCCATTCCTCTATCCTAATGTTTTGTGAACATGTGCATCAAATGTCAGATTTTGACAAAAAGTAACCCCCCAAACCATCTGCTCTGTTCTTTTCTGCTATACAAAGATCATTTGTCTATTGGAAATTACTGATCCTTAGATCATTGCTTTGGGGCAAGAATAGACTGGGGAATTTTCTCTTGTAAAAACTTGAACATTGACATATCACTGTTCAAAGCCTTTACCTATTAAAAAAAATTGTTGTGAAATTTGGGTATTTTTAACAAAACTTTTCAGTATTCTGTGTACAACTGCTCTATCACATGCTCAGTATTTACTAGCAGATGGGACAAAAAAACTCCTTGAGCAGGTTTTGCAACTTGTTTAAAACAGTAGCTAAGGGAAAAGTGTTCGTGTAACAAGCAGCTGTGTGCTCAAATTGGTCTTAATTTAAGTATTTAACAAGGCATTTACTGTTATAGCATGCACCTGTGTTTGTGTAGTTCTATTCACCTACGCACACTTTATCCTTAAAGGCAAAACTGTTAGTAGGAAACAGACAGACAGATGCATGGACTGCAGCTAGTGCAAGTGTTAGGAATGATTGACAACAAAGTCTTTTTGTTCACTCACAATTTTGGCACCAACTAGACTTTTTAAAAAATCTTCCTTAAGACTAAAGGATCATCAGATTCACAGAGAAAAAAAAAAATGGGACCTCCAAAAAGCTTTGAGAACTCAGATAGCTGTGTTTTAATTCTGTTGGTTAGATTTTTTTTTTAACCTCAGTATTTGAATAAAAGTAAGCATATATGAAATTATATCTAGATATACACAATGTAGTATAAGCACACTATTGCCACAAAAAGAAACAACAAAAAAAATCTTGGAAGTAAAATGTTCAACTTTTTCTCAGTAAAAGGTTTCCAAAGATCAGCACTTTCCTGTAAATCATTCTTATATTAGCAGAACAGATTTTTTTTTTCCTAAGAAGGACCATTCTATTAAAAAAAAGAAAAAAAAAATATTATCTGATTGCTTACCTTGACTGTACTCATCTCAGTATCTGAAGACTTCACAAACATTTCTGTATTCTTTTTTCTTACCCATCACAGGCACCTTCCTTCCTGTGTTTTAATTACTGTAATTTTCCATGGAGAAGGATACCTGTATGGGGAATACTTGATCTCCCAAAAAGGCAGACCATAAACTCACTGCGGAAGACTAGCTGCAGAAAAATTTGGCTAGAAAAACAAAGAGACAGGATTAATAGAATCCAATTTTGTCATTTAGAGTCATTCTTTAGGGAATAGAGAAAGACAGACATTTAGGAGCCAGTTTACATCCCACATAACAATGCACATTGGAGCCTACCCATCTCCTCTGATCACAGGAGGAGTCTACACATTTATCCCAGGTGGTGTGCGGTGATGTTAAATGCCCAAGAGCTGTAAAGAGAGAGGATGAATTCCAGATGTACTGGCAAGTACCAATAACCTCTTCAACTTACAGAAGAGCCGCAGCTTGTACCAGAACTGAGTGTAGAGCCCAGTGCTGTCCCTCTGCTTTAGTGCCTGCTTGTCACTGGTGAAGAAGGGCTCAGTATCGATGTCACTCTTGAATTAGAAGGCAGCTAACCCATGGAAATCCAAGCAAACTTAGACTCACAAGTTAACCTTTAGGGAAGGAATGACTTCTGTTGTACAGAAGAGAAGCCCTCTGCAAAACAGGAAGGAAACTGAACTGTGAAATTCTAAATCTCCAACTAACCTGGTGACCTTTGGGTTCTAATAATGTGAGGAGATTTTAATATGACATGTGGCATTTTTTAACCTTTGAGGTTTTATACTAATCAGATTCTTGCAGCATGTCAAGAATGCAGGATTTTAGAGGTTAAATGACTTTGATAGAAAATAACATATTCCAGATTTAGTGGTTTTTGAGCACCACAGTACAGAATATAGAATTACTTTATAAATTGCTGCGTCTGGTTTATGCAATTTATTTCTAGGGCTGGAGTTTATGATTACCACGCCGTTTTTCACACCTTTGTAGCCAAAGCTCTCATCAGTGGTTTTACTTTAAATTGTGTTCTTCAAGGCTATATTATTTGCTGGTACTGCTACATCTCAATATGCAACCAGGAAGCTCAGTGACTCAAGCCTCTGTAGTGTGCATGCAAACTTCAAAAGAGTGAACAACAAACCTATCTGGGTTTCCCTCTCTGACTGGTACAGTCACAAGGGCCATCCCAGGAGGCGATTGTTCCTGCTGACCACCTAGCTGGCCCCAAACATTGCTTTTGTGAGCCACTTCTTGTAATGTTGTTGAGTGATCTCTAATTCTTTGGAAATAAGGGAGCAATTCTTATACCCAAGCCGGGAGAAGCAACTCACCCACCAGTGTGTTCTGCAGCTGTGAAAGTCTGGAGCCGGGGACAGCTTTGGGCCCTCCAGAACATGCTGTTATGCAGGGTGTCAGAGCCCTGGCTTTTCAAAATGTCACAGCTCCTTAAGGAAGCTAATAATTTTTTCAGCACCACAACTGAAAGAGTTTCTACCTCTCTGCCAATAATGTATTCACTGGAAACTGGAGAGGAGGGACTGTTCCTGGAAAGGTTTCCAAATTATGTAGCTTAATACATTTTCTTACAGCTGTCACTTAACAGTTTTCTTAATGGAAAGGTTTCTTTTTTTCCTGTACAACCACGCGAGGTATTCCTGGGAGAGAACAGGACTGATCTCCAGGAGACTCAAAATGACGCTGTTAATAAATCCAGCCATGAGACAGGCACACCGTGTGTTTTAGTAATCCGCTAATGACAGCTCTCCTGGGAATAGTGAGGCGCTGGGCCCGCTGTGTCCCACAGCACGTTAGCTGAAAAAAAACAGGAGTGGATGCCGTGGTCTACTTGCTGCTTGTCCTCTCTCTATTCCCCTGCTCTCCCCAGGGAAGAGCATGTAATTGGGAAAGCGCAGAGCCTTGCCTAGCTCACTGCTGTCTCTTCTGTGTCCTGGGGCAGGCCTGAGAGCACCTGGCAAAGATGCTAAATGATGCTGACTCCCCTGATGCTGCTGGGGAAGACAGCCTGAAGCACATGCAATAAAGGAGCCTCCAGAGGACCTTGTAAGCAGAGAATGGTGGGGGGAAAGTCATTAACCCCCCAAATAAAATACCATTTGAAGCCAATGTTCTGACATGCATTACCTGTGTTTAATTAGGGAAATAAGGTACTATACCTGAGATTAGCTTTCAGATATTCTTGTGCAGGCAGAAGTTTAGAAGTAAAATGGTTGTATGCAATTAGTGCCATTTGTTCTGACCCAGCTGTCTGAACCATTCAGTCACAATGTATCTGAGCTGCCAAGGAACAGCAGAAATAGAACACCAATTGATCAACAGGTTAATTTAATAAGCATTTAGAGTGAAATTTTCCTAGCAAAAATGTATTCGGGACTGAGCTCATCAGCAGGGCATCAGGTCTCATTCCAAATCCTCCCCTGCCTGTGGCTTTGAGTCTGGCAGAAGGATGGATTTCCAGATCAGTGTGTGCCCTGCAGAAGGCCCCTGTTGAGAAAGGTAGTGGTGGCAGGAGCACCAAGCACAGTGACGGCAGAAGTGTTGAGTGTGCTCCACAGGCTCCAGCTGCTGCACAGGCATCCAGAGCCATCCGAAAACAGACAACACTGGGAGAAGGGAACAGGCTGGCAGCTTTCACAGCCCCTGGCAAGCAGTCTTGAGCTCTGGTAATACGGACAGAGCTTTTGCCTTTATTTCACCAGTTACACATCCCCATGTACAGAAATGGAAATATGCAAAGCTGAGGGTGAGTGTGCTGTTATGTCTTGTGAAGACAATGATACAAATACCACTATAAAAACATTATACATGCAACCAATAAATGTGCACCTCAACAGCCATTCTGTGACCTCCTCTAACTCAGTTATTTTAGACAGTACAAACATTCCAGATCCCTTAAAATTGAAGACAAGCTTCCCATTGTTTTCAGCTTCTTGGGTTGGAAGCTTCCTCCTTTCCCTTCCCTTCCCTTCCCTTCCCTTCCCTTCCCTTCCCTTCCCTTCCCTTCCCTTCCCTTCCCTTCCCTTCCCTTCCCTTCCCTTCCCTTCCCTTCCCTTCCCTTCCCTTCCCTTTGTCCACGTACTGTCACCTTTCATGTGGAGAGCAGATTGCCTTTGTGTGTATAAGAGTAATAATGGATCAATATATTCAAACACTGCATTTAGTTTCTGATTTTCCCTTTGCAGTGATGCCCAGGCACCCTGTATCACATGTCCCATGGGCCACCTAGGACTCCTGTTTCCTGAACGTGCACTGATGAAAAGCATCTGCAGCTGTCTCCTTAGCAGCCTGTTTACTGGAGTTGTTCTGGCCTTTGTCTGCTATAACCATATACCTGTATCAACAGTATTTTAAAGTAAATAAAGTACTACTAATGCGGGAGAACAAAATTCCCTATGGCTGAATGCCAATATAATTTATGAATGAAAAAAAACATATCTACCATCTTTATTAGGTCTGATTATTTGTATATTCTGCTTATATTTAACAGATCTCTGATTACACTATATGATGCATACTTCACTTTGTGTGTTCAAAATACCTTCTCATTTTTGTTTGCTTGTATGTTTCCTCTTGATTGAAGGAAATCTTAAACAATAGTGAACAGAAAAAAATAGGAACAGTCAGCTGATTTGCAGAATAGCACATCATTCACTAACTGTACGCAGCCTGCACCATAGCATCTGAAACAAAATAGTTGGATGTATTTATATTTGCAGAGAACGCTTTTACTAGCTGTATGATACTGACACACCCATGACAGATAGGAATGTGAAAAGCAAGGACTGAAGATTCAGGAAGAATAAATCAAAGATTAAACATCACACTGGGCTCCACTGAAAAGGAAAAAAGTCAGAGAATAGAAAAGGAGAAAAACTGTTAAGGAGAGTGTCTAATCCTGTGACTACCCATTGCATGCTCTTGAGGACCAGGAAGCTAAGGTGGAAAGAATCACAGCCATGTGAAGAGGCAAAGATTTGGAATGGCTGAAGAGCATCGTAAAGAACAAGTACTCTCTTCTACTTGAAAAGAAGAAAATGTAAGAATATGTTATAGAAATAGAACAACAATGATGATCTGAATCTGCCTTTAGCTGTCTTTGTTGCACACAGAGCATGGGTGCTACAACTGTCACCCTTTGGTAGCTCCAGGAGGCTCCAGGGCACCCAGTATGTCCCACTTTGTCTGATCTGTCAGTCCATGGGGGCAGCTTAGATGCTAATGAAAGTTTTTACACTAGTAAACAGAGCAAAAGGCTCTGTGGAGACATTGGTGTGCTAGAAAATTTGTAAGATCAACTGGAAATAAGAAGTTGAAAATCCAGGCGGTGTGGGAAGCTGCCTTCTGGCTTGAGTGCCTGGTGCTCCCTTCACCAAGTTTACTGATGACACAAAACTGAATGGTGAGGTGAACACATCAGAAGAGACAGACATCTTGCAGAGACACCTGGGCAGGCTGGAAGAGTGGGCTAGCAAGAACTGTATGAAGTTTAACAAAGACAAGTGCAAGATGCTGTACCTGAGACAAGGTAACCAGAGACTAGGTAGAGGCTAACATCTGTGTGGCTGGAGAGCAGCCTTGCTGGAAGGGACCTGGGGGTCCTGGTGGACAACAAGCTGAATGTGAGTCAGCAGTAGGCTGCTGCAACAATGAAGTAAAATCTGTTCCTGGGCTGCATCTGCAAGGACGTTGCCAGCAGAGATGGAGATGTGATTGTTCCATTCTACCCAGTGCTTCTCAGGCTGCACTGGGAGTACTGTGTCCAGTTCTCGTCCCCACAATTCAGGAGAGATGAGGGCACATTGCAAAAGGTCCAAAGGGGTGGCCACAAAGATGATCAAAGTGTTGGAGATCGTGCCCTATGTAAGAAAGACTGAAAGAGTTAGGTTTTTTCTCCATGGAGAAGAGAAAGCTTGGGTGGGGGACCTTGCTGCAGTATTCCAGGACTTAAAGGGTGGCTACAAAGAAGATGGAGGCTCACTCTTTACAAGGAGTCACATGGAGAAGACAAGGGACAATGGGTACAGGTTGCACCAGGGGAGGTTTCATCTCCAACATAAGAAAGATGTTTTTTACAGTGAGATCTATCACTGGAACAACCTCCCCAGGGATGTCTTAGAGTCCCCAGTGCTGGAGGTTTAAAGATGCAATTAGACAGGGTGCTACATATTCTCATCTATGCTCCCTTTCCCATGAGATGTTGAACCAGATGATCTTCGGACATCCTTTCCAACCTGGGCTGTTCTACGGCTCTGTTGTATTCTGTTTTGCTGGAAATAACAAAGCAACAATCTCAGGCCCAAACAGTGCTATAGTACCGGGGAAGGATGAGGGCAGTGGGGGAAGAAGAGTTCCCAGTCTTTTTCAACTACAGTAAACAAGAATAAACCAGCAAAAGTAAGTGAACATTTCACAGCAGAATCCTCCAACAGGGGAAGGGCAAAGAAGAAAATCAGGGGAAGTTGGAGGGACTGTGAGGTGTTTTCTCCAACAATACCTAGAGATAAGCCCCCATGTATATTTACCATTCTGGGACTGCCAAATTTCATAAATATGATAGAATATTTCTACCAATAAAAGTTATACGCTATATTCTGATACTGGCATTGTTGCCTATAAAACACCTGGAATAAATTGTGAAAGCCAAGTGGCCTGAAGGATCAATCAAATATTTTTAATTCAGTTATCTGAGGAGCCAACTGGACCTGAAAGCTATTTCAAACACTAGAAATCTTCTCAAAAACAATGGCTGATGCTGTGTAAGTTTTTATGTTTGGTACCCCACAGAAACATGATCTTTTAAAATCACGTCATAAAGTTTATGAAAACCTTGAAGAATCAGTAGTGAAAGAACAGAAAACAGCAAAGTAATTTTATTTTATTACAGGCATTTATAGGCTCTAGCTGAAATCAGATGCCATTTTACTAGTTACTACCCCAGTGGGTAGGAAGTACTACTTCCCTCATGAAGAATTTACCATCTGAGATAATAAAATAAACAAAAGATGGGATTGATCTAATGTAACTTTAGCCATATAAAAATAAGGACTGAGATTTAAGATATTTGTCTGGGCTCCTCTGAAGAACAGTGGAAAGAAACTCTTTCAGAGACAAATAATTTCCTTTACCCCCCTCAGACATGTGTCTTCAGATTAAGTGTACTGTCCTGTTCAGCTTTCCATCCCTTCCTTCCCTGACCTGCTCTCTCCATTGACTACAGAGACATCTCTCTCTCAAATTAGATACCAGACTCATACATGGCCAAGTGAGATCCAGAATGACTTGTCCCATGTTTCTGAGGTGGACTGGCAGCAGAGGGGTGATGTGAATGCCCACGTCCCTGGCGTGCGGGTAGGGAAGACTGGGTATACAGAACGTGGTTGGTGAACAGGTGACGCCCGCGTGAGGGTGAGGATAAGGTTAAAATGAGAGCAGAATTTGTGAGTCTGTGCAAGATCAGATGGCTACAGTTACTCAATGTGTTATTGATGACAACAGTGGTGTCAAAGAAGGCAGCACCTTCATCTGACTTCCTAAACTCACTGTGCTCTTGGGCTGAAGGTATCCTGATATTTGTTTGTATATTTTCCTGATGCATTCAAGCTGTTACATTTTTACTTGGATCCTTCAGTGCTCATAGAATAAATATCATGATATACAATGATAATATTAAGATTCAGTGTCTCTAACCAGAAGCTGAAAAATGAAAAGAAGCATCAGGAGTTAAATACGGTGAATAAATAAATAAATAATCTAAATTTGTGAAGCATGTGCAAATCCAGAAAGTCTCCCCCAAAAAAACTCTTTAAAGTTATTGAAAATAAAAGAAAGTCATCAAACAAGCTGAAAGTATGAGTTGGTGTCTCAATTGCATCAGTATAAACATCACTTGAGATTTGTGTATCATCACATTCAAGACCAAACTGATACTGAGTAGGAGGTATTTTCCATGTATTTTTCCTGATCTTACAGTGTGGGGAGCAAGGAATGGGAGAAGAAAGAAAATTCTATACAACTGTAAGTGGGGAGTTCTTATTTTTCCATTACTACACTCATATTCATTTTTCATTTCTTACATAGAATGAAAGAATCATTTTGGTTGGAAAACACCCTTAATGTCATTGAGTCCAGCCATTAATCTAACACTGCTAAGTCCACCACTATACCATGTCCCTAAACACCATGCCTTTGTGTCTTCTAAACACCTCCAGGGATGGTGACTCCACCACTTCCCTGGGCAGCCTGTTCCAATGCCTGACAACAATTTCTGTGAAGAATTTTTCCTAATATCCATCTGAACCTCCCCTGGCACAACTTGAGGCCATTCCTTCTTGTCTTATCACTTGCGACTTGGGAGAAGAGACCAGCACCCTCCATGCTACAACCTCCTTTCAGGTAGTTGTAGACAGCAATCAGGTCTCCCCTCAGCCTCCTTTTCTCCAGGCTGAACAGTCCCAGTTCCCTCAGCCGCTCCTCGTCAGACTTGTGCTCCAGACCCTTCACCAACTTCATTGCCCTTCTGTAAACTTGCTCCAGCACCTCAATGTCTTTCCTGTAGTGAGGGACCCAAAACTGAACACAAGATTCAAGGTGCAGCCTCAGCAGTGCCCAGGACTAAGGCATTACAAGCCATTAGTGCAAGAGGCAGAAAAAAATGCTGAAAATGTCGCAAGAGTTTCACATTTAAGTCCAAACCAAGACGTTCTGAAAAGCAGAGATGTCTTCTCTGAGCCCCCCTTAGCCTTAGTCTAAATATTTTTAAATAATAGCAAATTATTGACAAATTTCTGGTAGTAAGCTTAGATGCTATATCCTAGGAATGAGGTAGCAATGGTAGCATTTTTTGTTTTCTTTATGCTAATTTGCCTGCAAGAAACTTTCATATGTCCCTGCCCTCCACAGCCCACTACTACTGCTTCATTCTGGGATGAGATGCCTGCAAAATATCTAAAACCAAAACTGCAGAAAATAATTTTATAATTTAATACAGAAATAGCAAAACTGAAAAATCACAAGCATGATGACTGCTACCGGCAGTTTCACTGTGCATTATTTGGTACAACATTTCCCTGTGTCGCCTTATTGCTTTTTTTTGAAGCCTGTCCTTGCAATTTATAATCCATGAGACTGCTGAGCTCTGTGGAGACGTTAATTTGCAAGCTCTTCAAGGCAGACTTTTCTTTATTTCTGCGAGGCTCACAGGACACTACCAGCACTATACAAATATTAACTGAGATAACGTAATAACAACTCCACAAAAGTTGCCTTAGAGTGGATTTAAGGTTCTCCAAATGTCTTCCATTACAGTGGACAAACAAGTAACACATTAAGCAACCAGTTCTCACCCCACACAGGACCAGCCTTAAGGGATTTACCCAGTACCACATTTCTCACTGACACCAAACACTGACATCTGCAGCACGCACACTTTCGATTCAGTGGTTCTCATCACCCTCAGTGCACACATCAAATAGCTGAAAAGGACCTGCTAGTCATCAATACATAAATGTGCTTTGCAACATCAGCTGGGGTAATGGAGCGCCTAATTCTGGCACTGCTTCCAAGGTGATAAAAATCTAAGTAGTGAAAGAGATGTATTGAGTAAAATAAAGCTCACAGTCAAGAAACGTCAAGGTTCTTTATGGAATTTGTTGAATTAAATTAATTCTATTGAACTACAAAAAGCAAGGAGCTCATCTAGTTCTGGCCGTGCCTGGGGCCCAGTAGAAGAAACTCAGACTGAGACCAAATCAATTTATTTTCAGCCAGGTCTAAATTTTTGAGAGACACCTGGACCACATTTACTGTTCTGCATGTACAGTTACTATCACTATAACAAACACTGTTAATCCAAAGGCTTAGTGCAGCACAAAATGGAAAGAAAATGTCTTTCCCAAAAAATACATCTCTTCCAAAAGATCACAGTACTTGTCTTTTACTCCAATTCTAAGGACTTTTTTATGGTGCCTTGCTGGTGTAAAATGGGTGAAGGAAAATCAGCAAGTCACTCTCTAAATTAGGCAAACACCAGGCAAGGAAAAGCGGGGGTTCCCTTCTTCCTCCTCCCATCCCACCCAGCCCAGGGGATCCCATCTCCTGGGTCAGAACACAGCTTAGGACAACACTGGGAGCTTGTGCCTGTGGATCTCACTGGGGTGTCGGGGTGCAGACACACAGGGGTGCAGCAACACCCACCCTCTCCCCACACACCCTTCCACAGCCAGAACTGCACGTAGACATCTGTTCCTTCTCTTTGTGCTCTGCCCTGCACAGCCACGTAAATCTGGATTAGCTCCATTACATCAGCGAAAGGGCAGCAGCACAAAACTGAGGTTGAATGAGGTCAGAGCAGTACAGCTCTCAGCTAATGTGTAAAATGAGCACTTGGTTTCACATCGTTGATTTGATCCACCATTCTGCAATTACCAATCAAACATTTTTTTAGGAGTCTGACATCCAGAACCAATATTTTAAATCAAGAAATAAAAGACTATCCAATCACATTAAGGAAACGGAGAACACGAACTGAAACTTAATACCTAATTACATTATTAATAGATCAAGTATACATTCAGATTACAAAAATCTTGAATGACTAAAATGCAGTTTGCAAAAGAAGAATCCTGGTTTCTGCTTACTCACAGGCTGGGGAGTGAGAGTCTTCATGCAGAAAAAAAAAAAATGTGTCACACAGTATTTATACCCAAACAACGAACTTATATTCTGAAAAAAAAAAAACCAGGATGGGCACTAGGTCCTCCAGTGGTCCAGACAGGCTAAAATAGATGGAGTTAAGAGAAAAAAAGTTAAACAATGGGCAAAGCCCAGCCTATCCTCTTTTGGTACCCACACTATGGACTGCACTACTGAAACTGGGAATCTGAACTTCAGCAGGAGCATCCAGATTGCTATTCTCCTTGCAGGCAGTGGAGAGGATAAAACTGAACCAGAAAGCACCCCTCTGCATGAGCCCTGTCCTAGATGCAGTCAATAGAATATGGCCATAAAAAACCTTCCACCCTTTTGGGGAGGCTTGGGGCCAGTCAGACCACCACCAAACACCTCTGCTCAGACTGCAGATGTCCTGGCTAGGGAGAGACATTCATAAGCACAGGGCTCACTTATTTTAAAAGACAGACACCAGAAGAGTGAAGGGGAACATCAGCACTTCCCATGGTGACCCTGCAGACAGAGCAAGCACCTGCCAGGGGGGCTGAGATCTTGACCCTACGCTCTCCTGCCTGGTGGGTTTGACGGGCTGTATGTAAAGGGGTGCATGAAAACACCAAGTGTTTGGGGTGTTTGCACGGGGGGATGAGAAGAGGGATTCTTGCTATGGCAACTGCTTTTCTGGCAGTCAAAGAGAAATCTTCATAAGCCAGAAAGACCTGGAGTGAAAGACTGTGGTCCCAATTTCTAAGTTAGGGCACTCGGGCAGGAGGGGTTCTAGTTCCCGGCTGTGGCTTTTATCCAATAAAGATCTAATGTAACATGCGTAAGCAGTCCCAGGACTTTGGTTGATCATTGTCTTAATTGACTAAAGTGCAAGGATACTGTTCTAAGTATTGATTTTCTAATCAAATTAGTGTCTGGTATTTACCCTCCATATGTTTATTCCTCTGTTGTGCAAGGCCCTCTAATGTCCCACTAGGTTAGTGCCTCGCTTAGTCCTGTGCCTTCTCTGCATATGCACAGAATGCATCAGGCTCTCACTGTCTCATAACCATTAATAACCAACTGAAGTGGAGAATTATTTTTCTTAATCAACGAAGCTGCTGATAGAGAATTAGCCTTGCATTTAGGAAAATCGGTTCCATTATTGATTACACCGCTTCAGATTTCCTCCCCGACTGCATGAAAATGGCTTAGTCTTGCCCTGCCTCCCTTTCCAACTGAAAAACTGAGTGTGATGAAGACATGAGAAGTTCTAGGCTGGAGACAGCAGCAGTGAGATCACTGAAACCTCTCTCCCATGCAGAGCAGGCTGTCCTGACAAGCTGCATTCTGCCCTCCCCAACTCTGGCAGGTTTTCCACCAGGTACTCCATTTACTCATCCTGAGAAGTGAGTCTTGGATTTGGTCCCAATGAACCAGGGGAAGAAAACATATACATTTCAGAAGTATCTCATAATGCAAAAGGGAAAAATCTTGTTACAGTGCACTCCAAACAGACTATTCAAGGTAATCACTTTTATATTTATTAAATGAGACAGCATTCACAAAATGTCAGCACTGCAGCCAAGATATAAACAACATTACCCAAGACATAGTCCAGAAGCAACAAAATGGTTTATGACACTTCCTGTTCTCAGAGTCCTCCTTTCTCATTCCTAATGATCTCTAATAAGAGAATGTACCAACGTCCATGCACGGCCATCTCCGGGCTAGCTGCTTCATCTAAATGCCTTTTTCAATAAAAGAAACACCATGCAAGGTAGTATATTAAAGATCAATGCCAAACTTTTTTTCCCTATAATTTAGTTAATTGTACTCTAAAATAGCATCTCCACTAGGTTTTTAAACACGTCTTTTTCTGATGAGGATAACTTCTATAAAAAAGACAGAAATTTACTTCCTTTGCTCATCCACTGATTTATTTAGTTAATCAACAGCAAAAGAAATCAGGTACAAAATAAAGCGGATGAGTCAGCTAGAGGTTTGAAGAAACAGCTGCAGCAGTTTCCTTTGTGCAGAAGTGGTAGTGACCTTTCAGAATAGGAAACAACCTAAACTGAGGGAACAGTGCAAGGGGGCTTCTCTCACTGCTGGTTTGAGGGACAAGACAGCTAGAGAAAATAATTTGGCTTATTTTCATTTGAAAAATAGCAAAATATGGTGCCTGAAATGCACTCTTTATTTCATAATTACAAGCTGTAGTATTCCAGGATTACTAAACACAAGCATAAATCAACACGATTTTAACCACGAAAACAGACACATCTTAGCAAAGTACTTAAGCCAGGCCTACATGCCTTGTTGAATAAGGATGCAGTTCTGCACTTCATTCTGTAAAATGCTTTGGGGCCAAGTTTTGAAAATGCATCTGATCTGAAAATGCCAATATACCAGCCTCATGCTTCAATGAATTTGTACAGAGATAAGTGAAGAACAATTGCTTCAGGATTTTCAGATATATCACTGTTGAGGACAAAAACTACTACATTCTAGGACAAACAACATCTCTAAAACAGGCTGGACTGGCAAAAAAAAGGAAGATTATATCAGAACCTAGAACTTACCTTGTGCTACAGCATGTGTTTAACAAAGCCTCTCATAATCAAAACTAAAAAAACTAAGTCAGCATTGCCTCCGTATAGCAACAACGATCAGTGAACAAGAAGGCTGACAGTCACTGAGGAAGCAGCGTGATATTGAAATTAAACTTATAAGATGTATATAAACATATACAGAAATGAGTGACAAATATTTTTATCAAGATGCCTATCTATTTTCTATAGCATTTTACATATCAAAATACTTTCCTTTCTAGGTTTCAAACATTAATTTGTCATCTTTTATTTTGATGAGGCTTCCAAGAAAGACAAGGCATTGTAGTCAGAGTGCAGTATCAGGTCTGTAGTATGCTCTGATGGGCAAAGCATTTCTGCTCTCTTGGTCTCTGAGGCATTTATTTATGGATGGGTTGATAACTCTTATTATGTGCCTGAGATAATCTCAAAAGAGACAACAAATACAACTAGAGGTGAACAATGTATGTTCCTGTGAGGGTTTCTTAGCAATAAATTAGATTTTCAATGCCAAATATATCACATTTTTTAAGAAAAAGCAATCAGACCTTTGAGAGTCTACCAGCTGTAGAAAGTGCTTGGGAAATAAGCAAAGACACATTGCATGTCTTCAAAATAATTTAGTTCATCAAAGGGCAAAGAAATCAGCATCCCGTTGAAATGCAGCCTTCTATATTCTTTAGTTCTGATTCCCATGAAGGAAGGTAGGGTGCATGGGTCTTCTAGTATTACATTCTCTGGTAAACGAGATTGACAAAAACACAGTCCCATCATTCAGAAAAAAAGATGAAGTGATACTTTTTTATTTTCCTCGTTAGTATTTAGCCATGTACTTCAAAAGAATTTCTGAATACACAGATTTTCCTGGTACCATCACACCTTAAGATCCACATCTACAATCATGGTAAAGTGTGTTTATTTGTATCAGCATGTATGGTTTTAAATTAACTTAATCTTTGAAGTTTACTTCTCTGCCAACTGCTGTTTGTCCTGCAGGAAAACAACTCCCTGAAGAAATGCAAATAATTCATGGTTCTTGAGGGCTTTGGGACAATTACTATGCTATCTGAGTTCTCAAAATCGCAGTAAGTAGCTTATATAGCCTTGGCATCATCATTCCATATGGCTGCATCTCAAATAAGATGCTTAGGTGGGTTGTAAAGTAACATAGTTTGAATATATAGAATTGTATCTTAAGCCCAGCTACAAGCCCTAGGCCACCACCAGTTCAATAAGGAATCAGACACGGGTCAATTAAATTCTGTGAACATATTATTATCTGGGAGATGAAAGTCTTTAGCTGAGATTAGACAAATACGGATTTTCACAGATTACAAACACTGTACTGGTGGCCTGTTACTGAGTTACGCAATGAATATCATCTCACATCACAGATAAAACTAAAAGGAAAATAATATAAGCAGTGATTTCAAGAGACATTCTAAAAAAAACCCAGCACAGATTCTGTATTTTTTACACATGGGAGCCATTATACAAGGCTACCTTTATAAAAACTACACAAGCAATTAAGAAGGAAACAAATATAAATCCAGAAGATTTTCTAGACATTAACGTGTAAAACATTTCTGTGTTGTCAGACCGTATTTTTCTCTGGAAAAGGTTTTCCCAAAAAAACTCCTGCCCAGCTCTTGTTAACTTTTCCCACTCTGTTCACAGTCACCAAAGGGACAGAATTTATGTAAGACAAAAGAGATGGGTTTTTCTCTGTGTTATTGCAATCTTGTCTTAAACTAGACTGACTTACCCAGTTCTTTACGAATTCTTACATGCTGNCCCAGCACAGATTCTGTATTTTTTACACATGGGAGCCATTATACAAGGCTACCTTTATAAAAACTACACAAGCAATTAAGAAGGAAACAAATATAAATCCAGAAGATTTTCTAGACATTAACGTGTAAAACATTTCTGTGTTGTCAGACCGTATTTTTCTCTGGAAAAGGTTTTCCCAAAAAAACTCCTGCCCAGCTCTTGTTAACTTTTCCCACTCTGTTCACAGTCACCAAAGGGACAGAATTTATGTAAGACAAAAGAGATGTTTTTTTCTCTGTGTTATCGCAATCTTGTCTTAAACTAGACTGACTTACCCAGTTCTTTACGAACTCTCACATGCTGTTTGTAAAAAGAGACAGTGGGGCCCAGCAGTTACACCATTTTTTTCTGCTGTTGGTCCCATCACCACATTTCATCTTTTGAATGCTTTGTGTTATCCTCGTGAGATGGGCTGCAGTATAGAGCGTCAAGTCCCAGATGACAGAATATTTGTGGCTTTTCTGCATCCGCACTTCCCTCTCCTTTCCCTTCCTAATCATCTCACAATTCTTAAAGTAATCATTCATTTACTCCTATCTTAAAATATTCTTTATTTGATTATTCTAATTTTTCTTGCAATTCTTATGATTTTTCTTCCCCCTTTTAAGTGTTTTTAGAAAGAATTTTCAATGCAAAACAACTATGTAAATGCAAATTTTAATGGAAATTAATGCAAACGAAGAATTAATGTTAAAAAATAGATTAGGAGTTTATTCATTTTTAAGAAACAAGTGTCCTATCTACTTAAAAAAACAAAACAAAACAAAACAAAAAAACCTTCTTGAATCTTGGATCCTGTTCTGAGGCAGTTGCAATTCGATCTTGACTTAAGACATGAGAACCATAAACGCTCAAAGCAGCCAGGGTGGAAACATATTACTGTTCCCACAAGTAACAGCAACTTGACTATGTAGTACCAATGACAGCATTGTTATGCTGAATACATAAATATACCACCTTTATTAACAAATGCAATTCAGAACTGAAAAATAACTGTGTTTTCTGGAGCACACATTATCTAGTATTTTGCATTGTGGTATCTTATCACTCATAGAACCTTAGCAGGTATTTCTTCCCATTTTCCTAAAGCACAGTACGATATTTAATCTAAATTAGACCAATCTCCATTATCTTTGCTAAGTCT